>JANSTV010121818.1:0-18167 GCA_027564135.1 Lestremia cinerea
TGAATGGGAGAGTCGCTCATTGTCGAAATGGGTTCAGAAAGTGCACATCGACGATGTGACCAAGACGCGATTTATGATTCGCTGATGGTAGAAAGAACTATGTAACGCCGAGAATGCTGTGCTCAACTATTTATGTACTGACTGACTAGCAACTCTAGATAACGGTTATTCTTCTTCTTCTTCTTTATGGATGGGTAATAATAGGATTAAGTAGTTGGAAAATGGTTCAGAATGCTGGATTAGGTCGATTTCTTGAGAACACTCTGGCAACACAATGTAAGATGAAGCATACGCAATGCATGCTTTAGTACAGTCGACCGATGTGCGATGGGTCACGGTTTGATTGAGTCTGCAATTCCACCTAATATTTTCAATCTGGGAAACGAGGTCCTGGAGCTCCGTCTGTTCGAGAATCACCCGTGGATTCACTTAAATTTCTCGTTTACCCCGTCGTTACTGTGTCTAGACCGAGCAACATTCATTATTGCAACTGTTAACGGCGTGTAAATGTGTTAGAAAGGGTCGCCGATATCTCGGTTGAATCCCTTCGCCACAATTCATTATGAGAAACTTATTTTATTTTTCTCACTGCCCGCACATTTCCAGCGGTGAAGATCATTCTCGTATTTTCTTCTGATTTTCTTTTTCTTTTTCATCATTGAATGGTCAATAACATCGATGTGAAATAAAATTGAAAATGGTTATTGACTAATCAAATCAATTGTATTTGTGGACAATGAATTTTGCCGATGTCGTACTTTGTCACAAATTACGTTGATGAAATCGTACAATAAACCAATACATCGAGACAGAAATGACTTTGTTCATGGCAATGGGTCGATGTGAGCATCGGTGCTATCGAAATTAATCATAGCGAAAATTTTCTTTAAAAACCGAAAACGACCAGCAGAATGAGAAAAGAAGAGATGACAAAACAGAGAGAACTGAAATGAAATGCTTTGAAATGTTGCTCTTGGTCGGTTTTCTGTGAGAAGATTGGTTTTCTCGAGCACATTTTCAATTTAATGTGTTTTCATTACGGGAATTAGTGAAGGGAATGTCAAATCAACTTTTTATCCCATGGCGAATGGCAAAACAAAATTCATTCAATGGAACAATTCCCATCGAATATGTAAGCGTCACTGAGTCGACTGTAATTCGTACTGAACATTTTGAATTGAGAATTTTCTGCCGAAAATTTCCATCATTTTCAAATGGGACATTCGTTTGTGCATTGTTTTCACGAAAACTCATCTCGAATAAGTTTTCAAGTGTGCGAACAAAAACGCCCGGCCGAAAAACTCATTTTCCCACTGTGCGACACATCACACTGTTGACATCCCCCGAACATAATTTCATTAATAATCTTCGTTGCTGGGAAATTGAATATTAACAACAATCTCCGTCCGAAAATTAATTAACAACAGAATTCACACTCGACAAACCAATGGCGGTCATTCAATGTAAAATATGGGTCAAACATTTAGTGGGGAAAACTGTGTGGGAGTTGAGTTGAACTGAGCCGAGTGGCTTGTGTTCTGTGTCATTGTTGTGAAACCGATATAAATTTTGTGTTTTTGTTCGATGTGCTTTGGATGAAACTAGAGTGAATAAAACGAGAGAGAGAGAGAGAGAGAAAGAGAAAAAAAACGAACCTACAACAACGGGAAAATTCATTATTCCAACTACCGGATTGGTCATTGTGCTCGAGCCGGCCAGCAGCTGAAATGCTCGGTTCCATCGTTCATTTCAAACGAAAAATTGTCGGTTTATAAATTATATTGCATGAAGTGGAGATATGACTCCACTAATGTCATGTGCTATGCGAACTACACCAACTGGTCGGTTTGTCTTTGGGCTCTCCATTTCGAGTATCGAATGGTTGAATACGAAAAACACACAAATCATCCAAAGTCAATTTCTAGGGCTGATTCAATGGTTTTGCTTTTTTGTTTTGCGATCAAGAACATTATTGTGTGCGAACCGATATTTTGCGAAACAATTCACCAGAGGAAAAACAGTAAAACATATTTCTTTTTTGTTCATGTGTGAAACGGTTTTTTTTGTCTTCGTTTCGATCAAACGTATTCGAGTCCGTGTGTGTATGTGTGCACGAGCCGAAAAACTTACATCGACTTGACGCACACATTTCGTCGAAATGGGGTTTTTCAAAACGCACTTGTGGCTTTAGTACGTGCGTCATTGTGTGCAAAATATTAGCTCGAGTTGAGTTGATGTTGGGTTGATTTGGGTTGAAATGGAACCGGTTGTGGTTCGATAATTTGCTTTTCAATCAAGTGCCGTATATTTTCTTCTTTCTTCCTGTAATTCCGGCTAATCGATTTTATGAAATATGTTTTCCGAACAAACGAATATTTTTCCTTATGATTTTCCTACGCTTTTGAAACGATATTGAATTTTTTTCTTTCGTTCTTCGTCTTCTTCGTCCCGCTTCGACATTTGATATTTTCGTCGCTTGAAGCAAAATGATGAAATCTGCTGAGACTCGATTTCATTTGGTGAGCTCAACCCTTCACAACTTTGGTCACCAGAACCGAATGGTTTCTTTTTCCAGAGGGAGATTTCCCTAAATGATCTCAATGTCAGCACCATGGGATATTCATTTCGAATTGGACGTTACCCTTTCTTTCGTGTGAATGAGAGTTCTGTCGTTTACAAAAATTTCATTTGAATTCAAAATAAAAAATAATCAAAATCTCATTTGAGACAGCCAGATTCTTGCCTTGAAGACCCGCGATGCTTCAACACAACACACTTCCGGCGAGAAATTCAATCAACTCAGTCGAAGTTTCCTGTCTCCATTGTCGAAATTGACCACAGTGTTTCTTTGACGGTGCTACGATCATCAAAGCTCACCTTCGATAATCTTTCGCAAACAAGAATCGATCGTAACAACACAAGTAAACAAACAAGAAGCTTGAAAGGAGCTGTACCGTTGGAATGAAAAACTTTTGAAAGCTTTTCTCGTTTATTTTCTTCAAGGAAAAACTAATCGCGACAACTTTCTCACGTTTTATCTTTTCGCTGAGCATCATTAAGATCACCCGAAGCAAGAATAAGGACGAAACGACGCTTGATGCAAATGACAATCGACCCGATAATGTGTAGCATCTTTCAGTTTAGATTTTACGAAACAGATTAGTACAATCCTTTTCGTAGGAAAGACGATCACCGTCAGTGCAAAGTAATAACATTTTCATTAAAGCAATACAAACAATCCATCCATGGAATGTTGCAATACGAAATGAAATGGAAAATAAAAATGCATTAAGCATTTCAAATGAAATGCTTCAAGTATTGTTTGTCATTTGTTAGCCGGTAAAACATTCATTGAATCAGTCATTCATACGGTTTAATACAAAACTGTGAAGTCGAGCACCAGAACTCTTGTGCCGCTGCCACCATTGAGGAAAATGAAATGGAAAATTCTGTTTTTGCCTGTTTGCTCCCTTCTGCCATTCGCGCACTCATTTTGTGTCAAAAGAAAAATGCGAAAGCCAACAACAACATCAACAGCCACACATGCAGTAGTTCATAATCATTGAAAATGTAGGCCATCAAATAGCAAGCATATCGTACCACCATCCATTCAATTCATTCTAAGTGAAATGGTATGGCCTTTTAGTTTAGACCATTCTTTGAATGCTCTGTCAGTGGCACCTTTCCTATTAACAAAACATGAGAACTCGTTTTATAAGAATGTGTTGCCTTTTATATTCGCTCAAAATGATCGCTGCATGTGGTATGCTGTTTTTTTTTCTTTCTTCTTTCGAGTAGTCGGTGTCCGTAGCCACAGCAACAATATCAGATTCACAGCAACTGTTGGTGATGCTCGGTGCTGCGGTGGTGATGGGCTTGGTTGTGACGGTTTCTGATAATATCGCCTCACCAATTCCATGTGTGTGTATTGTGTGAGTGTTGTGTGGGTGCTCTGTCAGTTACCGCTGTATGTTACACAATGAACGAATGTGTTTTAAAATGAAAAATACATATTGCAACAAAAGCAACGAAGGTAATTGTAAACAAGACGGTTTGTGACAGTGTGTGTCAGTGTGTGACACAAAAGATTCCTCCATTGAAAAATACAATTCACACAGAACCAAATTTGAAAGACAAGACAAACATCGAATGATTCGCTTGTATGTTTCGGTTTCATTCTTTATTGTCTTGCGGCCGAGTCTTTGGCTTGTTACAGTCGGCACATCTCGCAGGAAATGATTCACCTGAAGATCGAAATGAAATTATTCGTGAAATGAATTTACCTCAATTCAGTTAAAATTCGAGTCAAACGGAATAATGAACCACGTCTTTCTTAAACAGATTCCTTCTCATCCAGCTGAAATCAGTCGACCGGAAAGAAGAGCTCTGTCGAACTCATCGAATTGAAAGCATTTCAAAGCATTCACCCCGTTAATTACCTCGTCGATATAAATTGCGATTTGTCATGGCGAATAACGCATGACAACCCAAACTTTAATTGAAATTAATTTTAAATTCGCATGCATTAGTTTACATTAATTTCGTGTTGCATTACACAAAATCAAACGAATTATTAAATTATTTGCGTTCATACATCAAAGCATGCTCGCCGTTGATATAGATTTATGTTCAATAAATTATGCACAACTGTTTCGCCAGCAATCCCTTGCGGTTGAATTTATTCTATTGATTGGAAAGTTTTGATTAGAAACTGGTCGTTGGCTGAAAATGCAACGTCTTTTACTCAAATTGGATATCTTTTGATGCACATGCAGCTAATATTAAATAGACGAGGATGCTAATAACGGTTGATACCATCAGAATTCTTTGTTCAGTCTCCCGTTTGGAGAATATGACATGAGATGGTTGGGTCGACGGGTTATCGCTGTTACATGCGAAACATCAAATCTTCTTGGAATTTGTGCAATATGAACTTTGAGGAACGTGTGAAAGTTACATATCTTGCCGGCGACCGTGTGCAGTGAGATTGTGTTGGAGTTAGAGTCGTATGTTGGTCAACTTTCTTGGAAATTTACGATTTTTTTTTGCTGAAACCTCTCTCTTGGTATGACCAAAGCGAATGGAATAATATACCAATGCAACAAACACTAATTCGGATATTCGCTCTGACGTAACCTCCGTCATGGCAGCCAACTGTATCGAACTCAAATAAGTCCGACATTATAAATGGATGAATATGTTATGCAAAGTTCAAGCTGTATGGAAAACCCCAAGCATTTGGTAAACAATATGCTAATAGTCGTTTGCCATCACAAATCGGTTCTTTTCCATCACAATATCGTTCAACACTTGAAGCGAGAATGTGCAGAGCACACTCTCGACATACAGACCAAAAATTCGCTGGTTCGAAACATGAGCGCTCGGCTAACCTTGCAAGCGGTCACCATTGATACCATTCACGCAAACCGGGTGTTATAATTTTTGTTATTTTTCTTTTTGTTTTCCGGATTTGTTGGCCTAGCGTTTTTTTTTCAGTTTCTTTCTTCCCTTTTTTGTCGGTTGGAATTGTGAATGCCTTGGAATACATTATGCCGAATGATAATAGTCCGTGCATTTGGGAATAGGCACTGTTTTGAAATTTAAAAAAAGAAAAAAAGAAAAAAATATGAAGAGAATTTCCAACCATTCTGCACCTGAGTCGACACGAAAAGGCAAAACCGAAGAACTGGCACAACACACACGGAATGCATTATCGAAATGGAAATAGTTGAAAGGGTCTCTCTCTCCCATCGCGCTGCTCTCGATCTCATTCTTGATTTCTTGGCTACTTGATATTGTAGAAATAGACGTATTTGAATAAGTTTTCTCGGATTTTAATATTTTCCGGCGGTTTGGAATATTCGATTCCGCACCGGCGGCAATATTTTTGCGGAACGTGTCACATTTCACTTTGATTGAGCCAGCACTGGATGCTCCACATTTCTTGGAACAACAAACTGCAAAACGAACTCGCATTGAATTTTACCAAATCCATTCCATTCGAAAATCTAATTTATTTCGAAATGATTGCAAAATGCTTCTCTCCAAGCTTTGGAACAATTAACTAATTGCTATTTCTTCCATGAAACTCAGCAAACAATTTTCAATTTGTTGCGACTCAGAAATACTCGAAATGATCTGCGGTTGAATGGTAGAGGAAAATTGGATTCTGTGCCGAGTGGAAACACTATTGATGTGCCATTGAAAGAATAAGAAACACCCTGAGCAGATACATTTTTGTGGAAACACACACGAAAATGAGCGGAACAGTACAATGAAAACGTAAGAACGACATTAACGGAAACAATAGTGGAGGAGATAATAACTATTAACGAACGGAGAACGCTTAACGGAAAGCAACAGGCTTGGTGAGTATTTAGTGTGTTGGCGGCAATGGTGACGGTGGTGGAAGTGGTGCTGGGAGCTGTTTGGAGCTGTGGCAGCCGTACGATGTACAATAAGTCTGTCGCCAACGAGCTCTCGCTTTGCCACTTTCATATTGTGTTGCCGAGAACAAATGGAATTAATTGGCGAACGCAACATAAATCCGAAACAAGCAAAGCAACATTTGATTGTTATCGGTTGCATGCAGCCAGCCGAGATGTTTTTCGCCAGGAAAATTGGACAACATAAATTAAGGGTATGCTCAGCCCATTGCTCCTTGCCCATGGAAAACATTTTCGACAAGTCTAGTCGACTGGATGAACAACTGCACGAGTTTCTTTTCTCTTTCATTATGTGAACTTTGCTGATGTTTTGACGGGCACATGTTGTTACTCAATCAACCGCTTGCACGTCATCAAGTTCGAGCTTGTGAATTTGAATTAATGAATTTTCTTTGTTAGAAGCCAACAAAAGAGATGGAGAGAGATGGGGGGAGATGGAGGGAGATGGAGGGAGAAAGGGGGAGGACGAGAGAGATAGGTAATGAAAAGGGATAGAAAGACAGAGACAGAAAAGGGCGAATATAGCCAGAGAGTGAGAGAAAACTTTCAACACTATGTATAAATAGAGATTTATGACTTCAATTTGTGAAATAATTTTCCCCATCATTTCGAAAAGTAATCCAAACGAAGCCAGAAAAAAACAAAAAAAAACGTTCCGAAGCGCATCAAACCGAACAACCAAAACAAAACATAACATACGATGATAATGCCGATGATCGAACTAAAGAAAACACAACCGGCCAAGAAATGAAAATATATTATTTTTCTTGCAAGAATATTTTAAATTGAACTTGGGTTGACTGCGTAGCCAATACAGTAGCATGCCATACAAGCGTCCGATCAAAACGCTGCTCATAGACGACGGGACAAAAAAGGGAAAAAAGCGAAGCGGTAAAATTGTACAGAAATAAACGGATAGAAGAAGAAGGAAAATATCAAGTAAAGTGGAAGACATTAAACTTTAACACCCGCAGGAGTGATGTTTTTTAAAAGCATATCGCAATTTTATCAAAGTTTTTCCCTTCGCCGAAAAACAGCGGCAGTGGGTGGATGATGAAACGCAGTTAATAAAATCATAAAAAAGGGAAAGGCATAACCAACCACAAACTAGACAGCCTAAGTTTTATCGGTTGAATGGAAAAATGTGAGAAATCGCTAGCGGAGAAGAGCTGTTGCAAATGAATTACGAATGCAACGGAAGATTGCTGCTGTTTTTCGAATTAACACCAATGAAACAGATGAAATTAATGAAAACCGAGTGTGTTGAGAAAATTAGGTTTCAGTTGGCTGAGGCATTTTGGAATTTAATTAGAAATGAATGAAGCACATTAATATCAACAGCAGCAGCGAAAAATTTCCCGCAAGTTGATTTGCGGCAACAGCAACAACTACGGAATTCTTCTGTTCGAAATTCTACCCAATTGCAACAGAACATGAAGAAACTTGCCATCGTGTCATTCTTCTCAAAGTTTCCTATCTTTAGACAGTGCAAACGTTTGTCTCGAAAACTTGGTGGATGACGGAGTTTCATGATATCCACGCCATGTGAAATATATCCGTTGCTCGACCATCGGATCAAATGAATGCCAAACAATAAATTGACTCGTACTTTTGTCACAATTGATAACCGTTGCTTGCGTGTTGCGTGTAACGGAAATCGTTCCCAGAAATACGACACTGTTACCATCATCACGATCATCATCGTCGACGGCTCCCGCTCTTCTCAATATGAGCACTTGAAAAGCGTCTTGAATTGCAATTGAAAACGCAACTAATTTTATTTCAAATAATTGCAATTCCAGTAAACAGTTTATGTGTGAAGAAGTTACATTAACATTTTAAAATGATTCTCGATTAGGTTGGATCATTTCGGCGAGGGATGTGCTCAGTTATCAGTGTCGCATGGGGGAGATGAGCGACGATATGGACGACATTCAAATTAATCAGTTCGCATCAGTTCATCCTTCTCGAGCGTAGCAATTGAGAGAGTAATGAAAAGTGAGCCATTCTAACGGTTAATAAGAGGATGTTTCAATAATGAAATACAATAAATACAGCACTGACAGACAATCATAATGTCTAGTTCATTATTATTAAATGCCGTTGCTTTGATGTGTATGCGAGTGTGTGATGTTCAAGACACGATATCCTCTTGTCTCTTAAAGAAGGTTTTATTGCGTGTCTGTCGACTGGAGACCATACACAACAATAATTCTATCGAGCGTTTGATACTTCTGGGTGCAATACAGGGGAACAACAGCAGCCTCATACCCCGTCAGTCTAAGTGAGTCACAATGAGTAGCTAACGCGTGTGTGTTGTATGCTCTTGATACTGGATTAATAGGTGTTTTGTATGGAAACGTGTGTGCTCTGCTGTTCGAGTGTGTATTTGTGTGTGTATTTTGAGTTTCGAAATGTGCAAATATTTGAGTGCGGGAAGGATGGAAGGAGGTAATGAGAGTTTAGACTTGTAAAATTGTTACCGAAAAAGCTAAGCGAGATTAAATTAGATTTCATTTTGAACAGCATGTTTTGGTGTTGCTTTGTGAATCATGGATGAACCAGATGACATTCACAAGGAATGATTTGGAGTGCTTTGATCATTTTCGAATTTGAGCAACACATTCAGTTTCATTCAAATGGTTAATTTCGAGAATGCTCAAAGATAACGGAATTGAAACAGAAGTAGACGGTTGATGACGATGAAGATGACAAAATGGAACCTTTCAATTGACATCCAATTTTTTCTCTTTGTTTGTTTCTTTTGTGTGCTTCAGATAATCAACAATACCATTGCACGGCATTTCATGCAAGGCACTCCCCATGAAATTCGATGAAGACAAGATAACTTTTGTTTTGAAACTCCTGAACATCCGTCCTGAAGTAGACAAGATTGACCAAATAGATGATTTGCCTGGTTTTATTGAAATCCATTTCGGCAAAATTGCTACGAGGGCAATGCACATCCCCCATGACAGACCCTTAATGGTTCCTGGGAAGCTCCTGAAATTTTATCATGCAACGAGATTTACAGCGTCGGTTGAGTACATCCTTCAAAAACACCGTAAGCTTACAAATCACTGTCGTCATTTATTCTTCTGTTTGAGTTTCGTCTTAATTTTACAAGACTCGAGCATTTTATCCACGTCAGCTCCATCGTTAGAGTACATCGTCGACCAAACTCATCAACACTTTACTTGCATTTCTCTTCTTCATTTCGGTACTTTGATCGATGCTGAAACGAAAGATGCAAAAAAATATCGCATTAAATAAGTGAATTCCAACCAAGGAAGTATAGCCTCGATGGAGCCCTCGTAAAATGATGGAAAGAATGCTGAAGAAGAATCGAAGTCGAACTCGGAGAAAAATCGGTTTTTGTTGATCCTTCAGTCGATGTGATGGAAAAGAAGGATAAAAAAGCGACGAATGCAAAGAAAGAATCCGAAGAAATGTAATTGCACCAGAGGGCTCTATTCAGTGACGAAGGAGCATGGGCAAAATATAGGATGGAAATTTTAATTAAGTTTCCACACTTTTAAACTTTCTCGTTTGGAATCTTTTAAGAATACAACAAAATAATTCGAATGCAAATTTCCTGCTGTTTCTGCTGTTTTCTTTCTGGATTTGTTTGAATGAAAAATACGCTGGCATTGCATTTCGGTGCATTCGGCACCATACACCTACAGACACATATTTCGAATCTGAGCTATCTGTCGCTCTTTTGAGAACCTCTTGCTAGATAATCAACGTTTGAAATGCGTCCCGGAAATTATGAATCAGCCAAAATATGCGCCAGTGGCGTGAGTCGTGTCCATCAGCTCAGTCACGGTTTGATTTTGCTTTTTTGCAAGCGTTTTGACATTTTTATTGGTTTTCCTTTTATTAATTAGTTTAATTCATTTGGTGTGAGACTATGCTATGCGAGGAATGCGAGCAAACTTTTAAAACTGTCACTGCTTGCCTCAAAAGAATGTCGAACACTCGAACAAAGTGGCTAAAAGTGCGATGGAAGAACAAGTTTGTTGCGAGGAAGATTTTCGGCAGTAACCAAATTAACCCGATGCAACGGAATTTGCAACGATAAACTGTAGATTGACACAAAAGGCGTGAAGAGAAACAAATTCTCGATCGACCACAACGAGCTCAAAAGGAGGAAAAAAGAATCCCATAAACTTCGGACTGAATGACAATACAAAGCAACTAATGGAAAAATGCTGTGTAACGAAATAGACTGAGCATCGAAAACAATGAAGACAAATAAGGAAATTCAACCTTGTAATAAATGGGACTATTAAAAAGTTTTAATTGAAATTATTGTCAACAAAGAAATGGCAACGGAACGAAGTTGCGGTGAAAAATTGTTCGATGACAAAAGCATTAATAACGAATTGTGTGAAGGAAGAAAAACAAAACGATTCTTCTGTCTGAGCGAAATCATCAATATTCATGTGTTGGTCTTGCCGGCCCGAGCTTTACATCTAACGAAGTTCTGATTGGAAAATAATGCACTTTGCTCCAACTGCACTTTTCACATTGAAATTTCACCATCAAACTAATTTGCTTTCGACACCACTTCTCTCTTGGCCTGTATCGAGGCTTAGCAATTTGAAAGATTCCCTTGGTGAATGTGTCAGCGTTGGATTTCAATTTACCTATCGTACTTGAACTGAAAAAGGTCCTTCCAGTCACAAGGGAAATGGTCGAGTCGACCACTAAAGAGGCTAGTGTAACTCGGTGGAGTCAAACTCTTCTCGGACACACCACACAATTTTCCGTTATAAAAATTCGAAAAATTTGGGAAAAAAACCAAAAATAAAAATGAGAGGAAATACGACTTCAAATTCGAGCTGAAAGCGGCAAAAAGAAGAAAAAAAGACGAAAAAATAAAAAACTAAGTGAATAAAATTGTTGTTAACTTTTTTGTCGTTCAGCTTCAGATCGTGAGAAACTTTAATTTTTTCTTGTTTTTCTATTTTCTATAATTTATGGAATAACGACAGATTCACCAAAATACACAGAACCATGGTGGGCAAAGAGGCGACCGAATGAAAGACGGGCAAAAGTCTTAATGCATTGCACTGGTGTAAAGTTTTGGTGATTTGGTCTACTTTCTAAAAGCTTTGTCTGCGAAACATTCCCGTTTAGTGCCTTCACAGCAATAACACATCCAGTGAGGCTTGGTGAGCTGTGAAAAGTCTCACCGTCCAGCCCGAAACCGTCCAATGGGCGAGAAGCCATACAAGCGAAACTACCGAGCACAGAGTGAAATCAACTGCAACATTTCGCAACAAATAACAACAGAAGTGGCAATGCCACTGGATTTCGAAAAGAATTATTATTTTGTGGAGGATATTTAGACGATTTGTGCACTTTTACAGGCAAACAATCGAAGGCATCAATGGTGGTGGTAGTTATGGGGGTGGTTTGAATTTGCTGCGAATCGAACATTTGAGAAAAACTTCATCCATTTTGTTCCGTGCTTAGCTATTTCACAGTCACATCAAATCCGAACGAATGAATTTTTATGTTGAAATACTCCATTTCATTAGCGCTGTGCTTCAGGTGCCAATTTCCTTCCACCGAAGGGCACAGTGTGATTTAAAGAAATCATCAAAAACTTTTCCACTTCAATTGTGGCTCGTAAACTGCATCTTCGAGAGAACCGATAACATTTCACGTACCATTCGTAGCCAATTCGATTGTGGATATTAACAAGGACCGAATGGTGCGTAGTCGCAGTCAACGTAATTGATTTACGCCAATATCCTCAGTTATTGTTTGTTCGAATCGAATAAAGATCGCAATGCGAAACTGTCGACATGGAACCCATTCGGTGCACATGGGACACAACATGAACGAAATTATGACAAGCAAAAGAACGAAACATATGTCTTCTCGGTTAGAATTGCATTCTTTAATAAATGGCCGTTTATTTTTATTGCGGCTACTGCTGGGAAGTCAAACACGATGGACTAACATTAGCACAATTGAATTAATATATAAATAAGAAAATTGAATGATGACATCATTTCAGGAAATAATAAATGTGAACAAAAAAAATAAAGAAAAAAAATATAACAAGATTGAAGTGAAGAGAGTCTCTCGCTAGGCGATCAGGCATCGACATCAAACATCAAGACGTCATTTTCTTGGCTGTTTGCAAAGAGAACGGACCGTGCTCGACGAATGGAGCCCGGTGTCTTTAAGATGCCTTTGCAGGAAGGAGTTTTGGCGACAGGTGACTTCGGTTTCGCTTCAGTTTGATCTTCGACCTGCGAATGAGAATTTAATAATTGATTAATGATTTGGACACTTGACATTCGCTCGGCAATCGCTTACCACCCAAATGGTCTTCTGTGTATCTCTTCGCGGTGTTGACATCCGTCGCCCAACCTCTCGATTCTGAATGATCGACAAAACCGACTTTCGCATCGACGAATTGGCAGTGACTTCAGAACTTTGCTGTTGATCCTCGAGGCATTTTTTTCGAGCGGCAGCCAACATCTTCGCTAGGGTGTTGCTTCGGCGGCGTGTTTTTAGTTTCTTGACCTTTGCAATGGCTGGGACATCTGTTGAAGCCATCTTCTTCTTGGCTTTCTTCAGATCGGGATCCTCCCACCCATTCTCCTTCAGCGCGTCCAAACGGCAGAAACGTTTATCACAATTCTCGACTTGCAGGTAGACCATGCCCCAGAAGCCTTCCAGATCTTCTGGACGTACTGGCTGCACTGACGAACCTTGCTCGCATTGATCGACCAGAACACGAAATTGATTAAATTTATTGGAGGTCAGGAGACGTGTTTGACCAACAACTACATCAATTAGATCGATGTAATCTTCGGGAATGGTGATCGACCCGTTCTCGCCGGTATTCTCATTTTTGTAGGCAATCCATTTGTCCACCAAACACAACAAACGATCGGTTTCTATTTTAATTTGCTGACGGAAGTACTGCGCCGCTTCTTGATTCTGGCGTTCTTCGATTGAATTATTCAACGATTTTCGGGAGCTTAGTGTGTACTTTGTATCGCGAGTTTCGCGCTCCTTGCGAGCACTGGCTCTTCCGCGAGACACGGTGACAAATGGACTAACATAATTCGATGAATTGAGATCTTCATTGCCGTTCAGCGGCGTAGTGTTCAAAAAATCATCGTTTTCTTCAGCTGGTGGCGGCTCGACAGGTGCCACTGGCAACAACTCCAATGCAGCAATGCTTTTTGGAAACTTTGGGCTTCCAGCCTCAATTGGACTAATGCTTTCATTGAACAATGCCACAGATACCGGCTCACCAATTCTCTCCGACTCAATCGATGGCTGTCGCGATTTGCGAATGGTGGATGTAATTGGAACGCCATTTATATTTGGGATTGAGATCGGCTTGCTAACCGATGATTCACTGCCAGATACGTTCAGAATTACAGCTTTCCGAGGTTTTTTCTCTGCTGGAGCAATGGCGTCGGCATCGATATTTGGATCTGACTTTTTGCGTTTCGGACGGGCGAGGGGTTGAACGACCCGTCCTGCTCTGGAACGTGTTTTGACTGGAGATTGACGTTGAATTTGATTTGGGGCGGCGGACAGCAATCGTTTCTTGGCAACGATCCCATCTGAATTCGATTTCGCTACTCGAGCGGAAGCAGTGGACTTTTTGGCAATTGCACCATTGGAGTTGGCTTTTGGGACTACAGCAGCTCGAACCGGCTTCTTGACGATAGTACCAGTTGAACTAGCTTTTACAACTGGAGCTGGTGCGGCTCCTCTCAGAACTCTGGTGGGCTTCACATCTGCTGGAATATTCCTAGCAGCAGTTGGTTTCGCGGTCTTTGGCTCTTTCGGCTTGGTTGCAGCATTCGGTGTCCTGGTGGGTCGCACAGGCTTAGCTTCTTGAACGGCATTGAAAACGAATGGAGCTGTTGTTGCAGGTCGTGGAGCTGGTTTGGGACTCTTGAACTCAAATTTCTTCGGTGGGACTGCCGCAACCATCGATGGCTCGATCGCATTGATATTTTTTCTATTGACGAAACGTCCTTTCGCGACGGCTGGTAAAAATGGCGCTGCCGCTTTTGATGCGCCTTTCTCGCGTTGCTTTTTTTCACGATATTCCATAAATTTCTGTCTGAATGCCTGCTGACGCGATGCATTTGATATTCTTTTGTTTGAACTACTTGATGGGGCATCTGATCCTGCCGGCTTTCTTGGTGTCGGCTCAATTTTTCGATTTGCTGAAAAGGCGGCATTTCTCTTAAACGATCGGGCCTGTTTCCGTTCATCGGCCATTTGTTCACGATTGAGCGATACGCTGTTCGATTTGGATTTGTATAAACTTTGATACTCACTCATATTAACAGTTTTTACGTTCAACTTGACAAGACTACGGGACTAACAATCAAATAATTCACAAATTCAAATTGATAATGCGTTAGAACACACAAAAATTGATTCGAGCGTGATAATAAAAACAAAATTCCGATAAAATTCCAAAAAGTAAATAAATTATTGAATTTAAATCTATGCGAGGATTCATGCAGCTATCGTTTACTTTCCGTTTATTTTAAAGTTTTAAAACAGCTATGTGTTGCACGATGTTTGCATTGTCTTCTTGACAAGCGCATCAATTCGCCGCGGCTAGCTGCGTTTCCGAATTCATGTTTGATCGCTTGAAAAATTATTAGCAAGCCGGATTGTATTCAAATGATTCCAGGAATTTTTTAAAAATTAAATTGAAGCAGTTTTTTCATGGATTTGGAAGCAGCATGAAGAGAAATCTGAGAATATGCTCGGAATGAAGACGAAATTCCTATTAAAAAACGGCAATCACTTTGCTAGCATCATTGAACGCACCCAACGGCGACGGTTTGTTGAATGCGAATTCGTGGCATTTTGTCCGACAGTTGGCAATACTTCTTTGACAAACACCAACGAAAAAAAGCGACCGCCATTTCTTGTGTTAAAGGTTTGAGTGTTGAGCGTCTAATTTTTTTCCGAAAATTGATTTACGCTGAAAATCACAAGAGAACGTTCATTAAGTGATTTAAATTGCTTTCATTTATTGTTTTGAATTTGAATAACAAGCGAAAAGTGTTGAAATTATGGCGGAAGACTTAGTTTGGTGAGTAAATATATCTATGCAATTGGCGTTATCATAGCAGAGAGCGTAAAATGCATTGGGTCAATTTGCGGCTGCAGTTATTTGTTTGATTTTACGCAAGAATCGGTCATTCATAATCAATTTGCTTGCGGCTTTCAATATTTTCATTCCGATTGATAAGGTTTCCGTGGAGAAATTTTAAAACGCCATCGTCGATTTTCTATAATGTTTTTGTTATTCTAACCTAACTTGCGATCGGTGTCCCGCTTTTCTCAATTCCGAACACAGTGACTCAAACACACAGAGCAAACATGGCTCCCACTTTTAAGCAATTTGTTCAATCAACTCACATTAAATGGGTTCATTCGGTGCAATACGGGCGGTCCTATGCAAGACCAATGCATCGAATACATGTCTTTATTACGAAATTTAAGGAATTTTTTCCGACCGGATGAGGTCTTATGAACTTTGCCACCGATTCGAAATAGTCATTTTGATTGTTTGAATTCAAATTTTATTGAATTTTTCACTTCGAAATGTCATTTAACGCCAACCTCTTGCTTGCTGAATTGCGTCTCACTCACCAATATTTCATTTCACGCCTCGATCTATTCGCTGTGAGCTCGTCTCCGGTCTATAGTTTTGAATTTTGAGTTTTTATTTCGAAATACGCTCATACAAGCACACCTTAATGCATGAGCATTCATGTGATCCATTACCGCAGTGCTGCATCGACATGTTTTTTCCACAAATGTTGGTTTCTATCAAACGAAATGTCGCAACGAGCTTCATAGATGAATCACTCCAAAACCCCTGAATGAACTAAAATTTTCTCTGAAAATGCACCTTTTATAAACGAAAATATATTTTGTTGATTTTTAGGGCAAAAATGAAGGGCTTCTCGCCATGGCCAGGCCGTGTAAGTATTCAGCAAAGGTTTCCATTTCGATTTCAAGACACTCACGATGAATTTACTCTTACAGATCGCCATACCACCCCCGGAATTGGGTAAGCCGCCACGAGGAAGAGGCCCTGTGAAATGTATCTTCTTCTTTGGTACATGCAACTAGTGAGTGTTTCGAGTTATCATTTCGTTGAATGTCGCAAATGATACTAAAACCTTTGCTTTTTCCTTTCATTGTAGCGCTTGGATCGAGGAATCGAACATCAAGAATTATTCGGAATTCAAAGATCAGCTTATAAAGTCCAGCAAATCAGCCGCATTCAAAGAAGCGGTACAGAAAATCGATGAATTCATTTCTGATCCAGTGGTGAGTACTGGCTGCGTTGTCCTCGTTCAAACGGTATTTACGAAATGTTCTCTCTCGTCATTCACAGTTATATCGGCATAACGCAGAACCAGTTCCGAATCCATCGCTTGAAGATACAGAGAGCACATTTGATAAGCTGCTCGGAGGGAACGAGAGCCCATCAGTTGAAGAAAATAATGAAACAGCAGTGTCGCCACCACCGGCTGCGGCGCCCAAAAAAAAGAAAAAACCAGTAAGAGCTTCACTTCCAATGAAGTTTAAGGTTACAACAAAGGTTAATTTAGTGATGTTTTTAAGCATGCCGTAAATTTGAAACCGCTTTTCACGGAAAATTTTGATCGTTTAGAATTTTTATTGATATGGCTTGCATTTCAAGAAAGATGACACTCAGCTCCTAGAGTTGGTGCAGAAACCTTTTCTGAGGGTGAATCTTGTGAAATATCACTGACGTTTTGTTTCAATAATTTTTCTAGGAAAAGCCCAAATTGAAGTCGATATTGATCAAAAACAAGAAATTGGATGAAGATGATGCGTCACCACCGCCAGCAAAACGCAATCGCTTTTCGGACGGTGAATTGAATCATGAAGATCATCACACTTCGTTCAATTCGACTCCACGACGAAATGACGCCGCCAATCAGTTGCTGAACAGACCCTTATTGTCAACGCGCCCCGAACCGCCAGAGATTGACATGCAGAGTGTTTCGCAAACACTCAAATCCAAGAATATCAATCCATCACCATTGCGTTTCGGTTTCCTCGGTTTGGGCATCATGGGTTGTGGCATCGTAAAGAACCTTATCAATTCGGGTCACAAAGTGGTTGTGTGGAATCGCACCTTGAGCAAATGCCGAAAATTCAGTGATGCCGGAGCCGAAGTTGCACAAACACCGTGCGATGTGATTGACCGTGTTGATATCACATTTTCGTGTGTGTCAGATCCATCTGCCGCTAAACAGGTAATATTGCGAACGCAGCTATTTGAAAAAAATCTCTTCAATTACGCATTCTTTCCACGTGATTCACACAGATGGTGTTTGGAAACTGTGGAGTTCTGTCCTCGGAAACAATCGGTGAGGGCAAAGGCTATGTAGAAATGACAAGCATCGACGCTGAAACGTCTCATGACATCGCCGATGGCATTACTTCGAAGGGTGGCAGATATTTAGAGGCCCAAGTGAGTGATCTTCATCGAATATCTAATTGACAACAAACTAACCCGCGTTTTCATCACTTCCATCAGATTCAAGGTTCAAAGAACCAGGCTGAAGAGGGTACTCTTATCATATTGGCCGCTGGAGAGCGAACACTTTTCGAAGAATGTCAAACATGCTTCGAAGCAATGGGCAAGAATTCATTTTA
>JANSTV010121929.1:0-18154 GCA_027564135.1 Lestremia cinerea
CGACCATTCATTCGCTTGACGATGCACCGAAATTGCAATGAAAATTTATTTCATCGAACGGTCGATGAGGTTTATAAATAAATAACCACCGATCTGGCACACACATTGACCATTTTTCCACAAATCCGTCAGAGAATTGCACATTTTCTGTTCGAAATTCGAATGTGTTATCGCCTTTTTCGTCACTAAAACACTCTCGAGGTTTTCTAAAGTACAATTTGGAAGGTGAACCAAACGAGAATGAGAGATTCAGAGTATGCACCGTTCTCAGTACTTATCTTTGAATCTGATTGAGTTTCGCTCCGTCACACTTCTCTCTCTCTTGCCACATCCCCAGCTTTCCCGAGTAATCAGCTCACACAGAGTACGCTCAAAACGCTCTCCTCCTACCAGCTACGCTCCCCTAAGCCCCCAGTAGATTTATAGTCAACTATCGGAACACTCATATATACACATCTTTTTACCTCTGTCCATCCCAATTGGCAGCCGCCGAAACAATAAAATAATATTTATTTTTATTCACTTTCTTTCCGTTCCGTTCGTCTCAATGCATCGCAAAGGGCCGCATTTTTAACGCACGCAGCCAGAGCAATATTTATTGGAACTTTCATTCGATCCATCATTGTTGATAAATCGCTTAATAGTTGGAACAAACGATGCTCGAATTATAACCAATTTATGCTGTTCCGAGGTAAATAAACACATGAGCGAATCGATTAGTCGATGCGAATCAACCGATCACCACCGCAAACACACTCTCTCCGTCCAGTCAGCCAATGCCCGGAACGGGCGAGAAAAAAAAACGGAGCAGATTCGAAATTCTCTATAAATCATTTTGGTATCGCAAATTGCTGGATGGCGCTCTGTTGTTGTTCAACAACGGAATAAAATGCACGCAATTAATAACGATTTCGTCAATCATTGGTCGGGGAGCTGGCCTTTTGCATTGTTCGTTCACACAAGAAGTCAATGTGTGTCGGGCTGGCATTTTGTTTTCCTCTTTTTTTTCTTTTTTTTTTTCATGTGTCTCGTCGTCCATTTAGTTGCCATCGAACCGAAAAATCCATTTCAAGATATGAACAATTAATTACAGTGGCGACTCCCGTCCCAATATGAACAAACGATGAAGTCCTCTCAAAAAGTATTCTCGTTAATTTTTATTAGCAATTTAACACTTGACAAAAATCAAGAGCATTTTATGGTTTCGCTTCGGACACCACAAAGTCAAAGTAGAATTAATGACTGCGACCGAATGAGACATTATTTCAGTTTATCGCCACAAACAAATCATTTTTTCGTGATAAATGACTTGTTGTTGGTGATGCCGTCATTCCGTTGGAAACGAATTTCCAATCCGTGACGATGGTCTCATTCGAGACAGTTCAACAAATCTTTACCGCCGACACCACCACCAACACAGCAGGTGCTCGCGTTCGGTTATTCGATCCTTGCTCCGAGGCAAGTGCTCTTTCGCATCCTTCAGCGTTCATTCGCCACCGAAATTACCACAAAATCGCTCCCTCGCATCTTGGCCACCATTTCACCGCATCGACAAAACATCGAGTGAAATACGATGTGAGATCGTTTGGAAAAAGGGAAATATTAATAAGAAATGATATGTTTGTTGTTTTATGCGATGATCCGTAACTGGCCTCGGTGCAGGCACTTAAGAGGCAGCTGTTTTCTCGATTATGAATGAATGAGCCAGAACCAATACGCCACTCACGCACACACGTATACGTACACTGCTCGTGCAACTATGCCATACTTTGTTGCATCGCGTACGCACACACAACCGGGCCTCAACAGTGCGGCAGTCGCATAAACATGTTGGTGAGATCATAAATTTTGATCTTTTCGAAAAGTAAACAATGAAATCGTTGTCGTTTTCTTGGTCGTTGTTTTTTCCCTTCTTTCGTTGGTATTTGCTTTTCGTTATAATCGACATCGTAATCATTCGCTGTAGTTTCGGTTAGTTTTAAAAGATTTTTATGTTTTAATGATTTTGCCAAATGGAGTTCAAGAATTGTGGGTTAAATGATGACTAATTTATATTTTGTGGCTTAGTCATTGCCCGAAGGATTCAACGAACGGTTCACTTGCGGTTTGAATTTTCAACAGTTTTTTCAATTCGGTATCGTCGGGCGGTTTGTGTGGTTTGTTCAATTAAGTGTTGTGTCAATCTCGCTGGGAGTTCATTGCGAAGAAAAAAAGGCGCGCTTCAAAAATGGAACAAGAATTTTTCACAAGCAACTACTTGGATTATCACACCTCGTCGACCAGTTGCTGTTCGAAATCCTCTGAAAATCAGGCCGACATGTACGATTCCATATCGCCGAAGCCTCGCCAACAAGCAAATGCACGTGAAAGATATCGGACGCACAGGTGAGACCATCGAAATGTCGAAATTGTTGTTATCATCAGGCAGCAAGTAGTTCTGATCGAATGTTTTCCAGTGTTAATTCGGCCTTTACAATACTCCGAGAGATGATACCGACTGAGCCGAAAACTAGGAAATTATCCAAAATCGAAACACTGCGATTGGCCAAAAGCTACATCGAACATTTGGGAGCAACGCTATCGACCGGTGAGTTGTAAATTTCTCAAATCGATTTGAAATTAAGTGCTAATGCTTGCTGTGTGCTTCAAGGTAATCCCCGGCAACCCTGTTTGAGAGCCCCCGACCGAAATGTGAATGATGGGAATGGCTCGTGCAGCAGAAACCGATCGAGCATTTGCACATTTTGCGTTGCATTGAAAAATCAATGATTGTTTGTTTGCCGTGGAGAAGAGTGCTTATCAGTTTCGTTTGTGTTTTTGTGTTTTATTTTGTTTGCTGCAATAAATGACATGTGAGAAATAGAAAACGGGCGACCTCGTTGAAGATGTTTGATTCAAATGCGTAGCTGTTTTGGACGTCATGGAACGGATTTTGTTGCCCAACGTCATCTCGCCGCTTGTCCGCTATCTCAGCTCAAACAAAACAATTTCCACTCGTCTCCGCCGAAAATCATATCGCATTCATAACGTGGAAGAGCGCTCATTCAATTCATCCAATAATCTTTATTGTTTCGGTGTTTTCTTTATCGAGCCAAACAATGCAAACAATCGCAGAGCACACGAGCACAATGAGCAAAGTCATTTTGTAACATTTTGGTGTGCCAACATTTTAGCTTTTTGTAAATTTCATGTTTTCGTTCGGCAACACTCTGAATGGCTGGTAAAAGGGTAGTTTTTTTCCACGTTGTCAAAGTGAGATTGCGTTTTTCTTCACTTCATTCACTCCGAGTTCATTCTTCTTCCTTTTCTCCTTCTTCTTCTCGTGTGCTATTTGGCTGAACAACATCACTAGTGTGCTCAATCTCGGCAATAAACCTTTTAGAAACGATTGTCCGACATCAAATTGGGTAATAAAATTCCATCATATTTTTTTTTTTTTGCTTCCATCTTTCCTTTATTCAATTCCATTCAGTTTTGCCCACACATTTTCCTCATTCCGTGGCTCTCGTCTTCGTCCAATCCAGCACTTACAATACGGGCTTGTTTGACGCTGAAAACAAACAATTGAATTTGTGACACGGATTCGTTTGGAGCAAAAATGATTTTTAAATATTTCTGAATTGAATGGTGAACACCTCTTTCAAGTAATGCATAAAATGAAATGGGATCTGTAGTTGTCAAGGAAGATCTACGAGTTCTTTACGATTATTCTCGCCTCGGTATGTTCCAATTGGAAATGATTGGAATTTATTGAAGGCACCGAAAATAACAAACACCGTTTCAATTTTTATCACTTTCATAAATTTTTTATTCATCGTCAAATAGCAACGCATTTTTCACCAATTCCAAGGGTTTGGTTGTGCGTTGAAGGCTTCCCTTTCTCTTCGACAGGCCTGCGAGGTGAGTGGCACGCATAGCGCTGGACGGTCAAGTTCCGCATATCCTGGCTTGCAGAAGCACCCTGAGCGACATTGGTTCGGTAACAATTCACATCGTGGTCCGGCTGTTCGACATTTCGAGTTACAGTAATTGCCGCAGTAGCTGAATCGCTTCAGTGGGCCCGGACAAGGTTGGTCCGCTGAAAGACATTCCCCATTTAGTGAATGCAATTTTTAAGCGAATCGTACTCACCAGTTGATTCCACAAAAGAAATTAAGCAAATTGCAAGTCCAACAAAAGCCAGAATAGTCTTCATTTTCACAATTGACACCTCGCTGCTGAGAATCTCCACTTAAACTGAATGATAACCGTTGCCTTCTGTGATGATGATTACATTTTTTTTAACTTTACGATTTTTGGAGTTTTATCGCGACCATTGTTTTGACACAAAATATACGACCATTCCATTTCTGGGCCAAATCATTGTTTGCTCTCTGATTTCCGGTAACATTCTTGAGGTCAACCAAATTATGATGTACCGTTGGGTTTTACAATTCCGGGTTCAACTCAACATGTTGAACAAGTGGAATGAATTGAGAAGAAAATAATGATCGATTCGACACCGAATCGGAATTATGTCCATCACGACCGTCGACCATCATGTCACCTCAACCAATTCTGTCAAATTCAAGCAATATTTGACATCGCATTCGTTCATATGAATTTCGTAAATGAATGGGATCGAACAAAGCAGCTCGAATCATCCAAATAGTCATGTTCGATGGATCTACATAATTCCAGTATGTGTGAAATGTCATTCAATCCGAATGTGTTGTTGTTGCCCGGTCCAATTCATGAACCGAGGAGACAAAGAGAATCCTTCGAACAATTGACAACCAATACGCTGAGCACATTCAAAACATCCATAATTTGTTCCAATTAGAATATGGTCGTCTCTCAGCACGCACAATTCACCTTCAATTCCACTCTGGTCATGTCGATGATTGTTGATGTGGGGTGGCGAATGTCCTGTCCGACACCGAATGATGTAATGTGAAATGAATGGGAAACGCACAACATGCATCGTCGTTGTCAATTCGAGTGAATGTGCTCGACCCATCGATGTCTGGATAATAGTAAGTAAATTTGAAAAGCTCTCCATCAAAGACAACCTCGCACGGGAGCACCTCCCACGGATAGCCTTGCAAATAAAAGGAATTGTTCACACAGCACGATATGCCTTCAATGCATTCACTTGTTCGTTCCATTCATTGATTGACTGGCCGATCCTCATCCGTCGCACCCGTAGTCTGAGAGTTTTTAACAACTTGATTAGTTCAATTTATCGAATTCCATGATTTAATCATTAAAATGCTGAACATTTTAATGATGTTGCTGTACGATGATAACAACGTACTTATCGAGTAGTGCCTACTTGAGAATAATGCACCCCATCTGGCAAGTGAATGGAAAATGTTTTCAGTGTCTGTTATTGTTCACGTGAATCGACAATTAATTTTATCCATTTTCGTGACATTGTCAGTCGATTGTGTTGGAATAGGATGGTGAATGGTCGAGCCAGCATGAATCGGATTTTCGTGCATGTGATTTGAGCTGAATGCCAAGTCTCTGTTGGATAACCGGCTTTGTGAGCACATTAGCAAAAGCTCAGCTCATTTGTTTGATGATTTATTGTCTGCGGAATATTTAGAGGAGACGCAAATGCTTCTTCTTGTTCTTTCCTTTCATTTTTTTTTATAGAAAACCGATTCAGATTCATTCTATTCACTTGAATCAAACAATTCTGATGGTAGTTTCTACGCTAAGCTGCTTCTAGAAAATGAATTGAGATTTTCTGGAATCTTCGGAAACTTTCAATTTTCTTTGCAATTTCACGAATTCTTGTGCGAGGGTTGTCGGAGAGAGATTTGATGTGATCAATTTGAATCAAATCACTGATGTTGTTTTGAAGAATTTGTTTGAAAGATCGTGAGCAATGTGCATTTGAGCAATAGAAGAAATAGTAGTTGTTGCATCACGAATATAAATTTGTTCAACCTGAAATCGTGATTCACGATGGTCGAATCCGTAAAACGCGACCAAATAAAAACTCAAAGATTTCATGGATTTTGGCAATCCAGTGGGGAAAATGACAAATCGGTTCAACGATTGTTCTGGCAACTGTAGCACTATCTGCTAATCCAGAACCACAACTAACAACAGGACAATGGGGGCAGCCAGGATCGGGCGTGTATCTGTTGCCAGGAGGGCCGTTTGGAATGGGGATTGCCAGGTGGACCAGGCTTGGGATTGGGACTGCCAGCAATACCAGGAGGACCAGGTTTGGGATTGCAACTTCCAGGAGTATCAGCTGAACAACAAGTGGCTACATTAGCGAATTTAGTCGGTTCCACCGGGTCATCCTCAATTCAGACTACAGGAATTGCCGTTTCCGCACCAAATTCAATTTTCGAAATAGTTTAGGTAGCCCTCGACGAGGGCCCCTCGTTAAGAATTGAGTTTTCGGAAGATAAATAAAAGGCGATGCAAGCAAACCGAGAAGTTTTTTCAATCAATACAGCATATACTCTATCAGACACTTTCCCGAAAACTTTGTATTCATAGAATCCAAGCGTCCTTTTCCGATCTATGATCTTTAGATTATTTGTAATTTTGGAACTTTTGGGGTTAAATCTTTGGAAGGTATATCAATCAATCAATCAATATGAATAATCGAGGATTGATCGGCAGATGTAAAAGAACAATTTCTGGGTTGTGGTCTGGGGAGGTTGTGCTGATTCGTACATAGTAAAAGTCAAGTACTAGATAACTAAATTTTATAATTAAATTGTAGCTTGAGGAGCAGACACATGCGCGGCCTGGTTTTCAAAACCCACTCGTGATCCACGTGGTACACGAGGCGTGTTGAATTGCACATTCGAACAAATTATTCATGAAAATCGTGAAACAAATGAGCTGTTCGCCATTCCGCACGTTTTAGTTTGGATTGATTTTATACCATTTTCGGGATCCACGATTGTTAAGGCAATAAATCGCGATCAAATAAGAGTTGCTCGGAATCAAAGGGACAATCCAATACCACAGGACTTGTTGAAGAGACAATAAGCTCGGCAAAATGGTTAAATTCGTTTTATTATTTGTGCTCGTCACCGTAACGGCAATATCGCTCGCCTCTGGGGCTCCATCAGCAGTGCCAGAACCAGCAAATCCACTAGGATTGCTGGAAGTTATATCCAAACAGAAACTTTTGGCGGGACTAACGAAATTGCTAGGCGCAGATCGAGCAAAACAAGTACTTCAATTCTACGACATTGACATCAACGCTGGGAATTCGGAATTCAAGATTCTGGAACAGGGCCAATTGCTGGTTAACTAATTGATTGTGTCAAGTATCGTGGAGGTGAATAAATGTTTGAATAAATCATGTCTTTTACACGAGTTCGATCGATCGTCCGGAGTCGGTATTCTGCTGCCTGACCTCACGATCCTCATTCTCCTTAGTTTAATTGACTTAATTTTCGAGTGAAGTTTCAAAAACGATTTGGATGACATTCTTCCGGCAATGACGAGCTGGTGGCTTAAATTTGAATGAAAAAAAAATCAAACAATTTATCAATCAATTTTATAGATTTATTATACACGTGTTTGATACTGTTTAAGGAGCACACTTTGCAAGTTCCAAGGTTCACGTCGATTTCAGATAAGCCAACGGCCAATGCGCATGCCTTGGCAGCAAACTTCTCGCCATGTCTCTGGTGTGCTTTGGAATGCAGGTTTGTTTGATTATTGGATGAATCAGCACGCACCGCAAAATTGCCCGCTTTGTTATTAAATTCAGTAAATTATTCTAAGCTCAATCGATTCACTCGTTCATTCACACATAAATCGAGAAACAAGAAATTAAGTCTAACTCGTGGACTCAGTTCCGCAATCACTCGTTTCAGAATTCGCTATGTCGTACGGAGCCGAACAAAAACGAACAGATCCGATCGACGGCGAAAGCGAGCACCGTGTCGGCGACCAGAACCGAGACCAAAATGCGTTTAAACTGAAACAAAAGTGAAATGTTAAATGAACGGTGCCACAGGCAAATAACTCAGCTACTCACCTCCTCTGGGAATTCGATGATTTCGAAGGTGGATGACAAATCTGACGAGATACCGAGCGTCAGCATCACGACCACCGCGCTCGATGCCAAAATGGCGTACATCAAATATTTGTTCTCTCGCAAACGTTCCATGAACGGATGGCCCTTGTGATTGACAGCAAATGTGGAAACTTGCAAGGCGAGGCAAATGATAAACACCGTACTGTTGATAATGCTTGGGGCGAAGGGTTCGTCCTCCTCGCCAGGCGCCAAATCAACATTCAATTTCACTTTGCCTTCTCTGAAAGGGGAAAAAAATCCAATTGAATTCAAAATGCGAATGGCAGACATGCAAACTTGAACGTACCTCGGTGGGCTGCGAATCGTCGCTTCGTGCGTCAAATAGACGAGGGCCGTGAAATGCACCGCGAATTGCAACAAGATCGTAGAGATCGTGTAGAGATTGAAGATGTTTGGCAGTGGTGCTTCTTTCGATAAGACTTTCAAAGGCTTGGATTTGATGATGAACAAGAAACAGGCAGCGATGAAAATTCCTTGAAGAGTCGCCTGCGTGTCGCTGAATTTGAACCCGTCGACGTACAACACCGACTGGCAATAGGCCGATATGAGAGCGTTCAACGCAAGGATTTTGAACATCTGCAGCGTCGTGACCAGAGTGCAACGACCTTGCTTGATGATGTGGCAAACTGAAATGACGCAAAAGCGTTAGTCACGTGACTGATCCGACGATGATCGTTCATAACTTACCCGATTGAATCGATGACATTTTACTGGTGAACGGAGCTGCAATACTGGCGTCCCCCAATTTGACGATCTGAACTTGATCCTCTTCCATGTCCTTCATTGCTTTATTTAATAAGGCTTGGGATTGTTCACGATGACGAGCTATGGCACGATCGCGTGCTGACAATGGTCGCTCGTTAGCGATTTGGCGCTGTCTCGGTTGAGCTGCGTTATTTACTGGGGCTTGGATTGTCGGCACACTGATCGCTGGAGGAGCTGCCTTCCTTCTCTTTGTCATAATGTTGCTCAGAATTGATACGCCAACGTGGGCATGCTTCAAAGCGCCTACGTCGTTAGTGCCATCGCCACACATCAGGGTGAAGAAACCTGAATAGAGAGATTCGGCTAAGTACGTGGAATTCAAAGAGTTCCCATCGAGCGCAACTTACCCAACGATTTCAGTGTCGTCACAATGAACTCCTTCTGCTTGGGGGCGAATCGTGCGAAGACGGTTATGTACGGCAAGATTTTCAACAGGTAGCTGTGCTGGTATTCATTCAAATATTGCAAGCCCTCTCCGGTGATGGCCAAATCGAATTCCTTCAACAACTCCTTGTAGTTTCTCTCATCGATCGCCTCCGTGTGATCTTCATCAATCGAAGTCCATACGAATTTTGGTTCCTTTTCCGCGTTGCTGCGAATGTCTGGCGTCAATACGAGCACGATCTTGCGAGTAAAACGCAATTCCTTTGCAACATGACAAGCGGTTAGCGGATTGTCTCCGGTGATCATGACCACTTTGTGCGATGACTTGACGATCTCCTTGATGGCACTCTTTGAGTCGGGCTTCAGTGGACATGAGATTATCACAAATCCAGCAAACACCAAATCTTTTTCGACGTCTTCGCGTTTCAATTCACGCACCGCCTGGGAATCGAGTTTTCCAAATTCCTTGTAAGCCAGCGCCAAGACACGAGCGCCGCGACGCGAGTATTCCAGATAGGTTTTCTGATAATTTTCTGGAACGACCTTTAGCATTTTCATGAGCATCTCTGGAGCCCCTTTGACCGTTCCGAGAAATTGCACTTCATTCGAAAATGGCACCATGTACCCAGTCAAGACTGACATTCGCTTTAGAGCCGACGAGAAGTGGAATCTTTGGTAGATTTTCATCGCCTTGAACTTTGCCTTCTTCGGAATGACACTGTCCTGTTTGGTGAGATTCCAGTCGATTGCCGTAAGGGTGGCCTTCTCCAGTGGATCACCGACCAGCCCGTCCTCAAGCTGCGCCAATGAATGGCATGAGGCTAGCACTTGCACGGTTCCCTCTGGAGCGTCGTTGATATTGACGATGTCCGACGAATTCTCGTTCAGCCCTGCAATGCCTTCGACCATCAAATCGTCGCTAGTCAACGTTCCGGTCTTGTCAAAACAGCAGATTTGAACCTTTCCAGCCATTGGAATTCTGAATGGTTCCGTGCAGAAAACGTACAACTTGCTGAGTTTGATCAATGAAGTGTTGACGGCCAGCGAGAGTTCGATCGGAAGATCGGGCGGGATGATCGATGTCAGAATCAGCGTGCATTCTAAAAACAGCTTGTACCGACTGCGCTGCAAGTCTTCCGTGCCTTTGATCCAAACGTAACTGGCAGCGGCCACCGCGAACACCAACAAGAAGAGGATGAAAGCAAATGTTTCAGCGTTATTTTCCGTAACGCGCTTAACTCCGAATAAAATTGTTCGCAAAAGTTTTCCTTGTGATGTATTGAAACCAGTCCGAATGACATAAGCCACACACCCATCGTCCGGGGCACGCATTGCTGCCTTTGTTGGCGGCGTGTGCTGAACGACTTTCGTTCCGCCGAAGAGCACAAACAATTTACCCTCGCTCTCCGGATCGAGCTCCTTTTCCGTTTCATCGCTGTTTTCCAGAGACTCCTTCAGTTGAGGCACAGACTCACCAGTCAACATGCTCTCGTCTACGATGCAACTGCCGCGTAACAGCACCACATCGCACGGTACATAATTGTCATTCTGGGAGCGAACGATCGATACCAAATCGCCGGCGACCAACTGATCGGACAAGACTTGTCGCCACTTGCTGTTTCGATAGACGTTGACCGAATACGGCTTGTTGCCCATCTTTCGGATCTCGGCCATGTTCCTCAGTTGCTGCTGCACCAGCGTGCACTCAAACACCACCAGCATGAACAGCGTGAACAGCGAATAGTAGACGTACTGGTCCAAGCACCAGAGACCCACCGAGAATATTTGGAACACGAAAAACGGCGCTGTGGCCCGTTCAATGAACAGTTCCAAGAACTCTGGCACGGCCATTTCCATTTGATTGTTTCCGTACCGCTTTATAGCTCTTTCAACATCTGACTCATTCTGATGGCCTATGCTGCGAACATATTCACCGTACGATTTGTGAATGGGAAAATCAATGCCGCGGAAGGTCTTCTTATTGGAGTCCCACACGTATTTGATTTTCTGGAACATGAACCAGGATATCGTCGTGCTGTCACCATCCAATCGGGTGGTGTGGATTCTCACGAGCTCAGCGAAACCGTTATTCGGCGTCGGTACCACTTTGACCAGAACATTATCCTGCGGCAATTCGAATCGTACCTAAAAATGATAAAAATGACCAGAATTAACTCCGTCGCAGATACACGTCAAACAGAAGACAGATGGTTTCGAAATACAAACGTGGATGCCAACACAACAGAACGCACGAGTGTTTACATGCACCGGCAAGGCGACCATTGTCCCCGACAGTTTCTATGGGAATTCACTCACCTTTCGACAATTCAGAAACGCCGATATATGAACGCTCCAATAACAACAGAGATTCGCCAAAATGTGCAAACATGCGATGACGGCCAAAATAATCAAACCAAATTCATAATAGTCCGCCTCCGATTGGTAAATGAAGAATAAACAGCCAAAATATAGCAAAACGAATGGCCAAACGACACCGCTCAATGCGATCGGCAGCACCTTGTGCAGTGTAACATACTGCACCAGATCGTCGATTTTATCTGGCGATTTTTTATTTCTGGCACTCATCGTTACTGATATTCCGACATGGACTGAAAATGAACAAGAAATTTCTATTCGCGAATGCAATGAGATGTCGACAGCGAGTGTACGCAATATGTGTCAAAATCGTAAGTGACACATTGAATTCTCTGTCGTTGCACGAATCACGCGTGACCCTATTGACATTTACGCGAGCGAATGCCGTACTAGAATATACGTAACGGCGCTGTCGCTACGGTCGCAGTTACGTAATGTTGTTGAGTGAAGTTCAGGCGAACGAGTAGGATTTCGATTTGAGTTCAAAACTATCGTGCCGGAAGTAGACGATGGCGGGAAGAATTCTGCCGGCTGTTCGAGAGATTCGTCAAAGAGGGAACCAGTCCGCACCTGAATGCTTCTGGAGAATGACAGCCTTCCAGCGGGTTGATAAAACTTCAGCAAATCCACCCCCGGGCTCATGGTGCTGGTTCTGGTAAAAGGTGCTCCGCTATCGCGTAATTTAAATGAGCAATCAACGTCTCAACGTCAAACATAAAACAATAAACCATTGACGTTTCGACATGACAACGGTGTGCACAGTGCATACAGACCCAGCAAGCCGCATCAATGCGAATGATATCCGAGTGACAAGCTGTAGTTTCACCTCCAACGAATCAGTTGCTTCTCGTTGAGCGTAGCGAACGGACGATACTTCAAACAGAACGGACGATACTTCAAACAGAACGGAATAGTTCTCGCGTGTGCTGCGTTGTCAATTCGATTTACCGATTCAACTGATAATCCGTTTCGTTCGATTATTCACAACATTTCGAATCAATTTAATGTTCAAGTACGTTGATTGCCATTCACTCAACGCAAATTCATTTCATTTGGCCTTTCGCCCGTGCGGCATTTCGGAAAAGTTGCATTTTCATCGAGAGAATTTATTGGGTTTTGTTATTGTGATGTGATTCATCGGTGAGAAATTTTCCTCAAAAATTTTCGCAAGAAAATTAGTTGCGTTGAAGATTTTTCATTCGTTCGACTTTCGATTGAGCGCAAGAAATTGCACGTCCAAAATGTTTTGGTGCTCGATTAGCGTCCATAAATAGCAAAATCGACCCAGCTGTGACATTTGACTGCACGTGAGAGTTGATATTGATTTTTCAAACGCATACGATTCGCCGAAAGCAGAGAGTCCCAGAGAGAAACGCACGCTTGTCAATTGTTGAGCGTTTATGTAAACAAAAACAAATGCTTATCAATGCGCTCGATCACACGCCGTTCGAAGTTCAATTCGGCAGCGAAACTATCGTTTCGAGTTATCGAGACGATTTTAGTCGAATCGCTTTACGTAATCCATCGTTAACGCCAGGCTGAAATGCAAGTTTTGAGTTGGCATTCGTCGGTTTGCCCATCGAAAGACATCTTCCGATTTTGAAAGTTGAGTGGCATGCTGTTATCGCAGTCGGTATGTGTGCCGTATGCGAGTGTGTGCTTGTTTCTCTTTTCATTTTGACCGTCTCGTGAATGAAGTGGAAAATTTTCGTATTCGAACATTATTTATGCGACAGCACTAATCGAGTCGGTAAAAGAGCGAATAGATAAAAATAAACACATGAGTTTGGCGTGTGGCGGAGTGCATTTAAATGTCAACAGCACTAATATTGATTGAAGCGCTAATGATTTATGTAATTGTCGTCGTTTTGGGAGAGTATTGTTGTCGGTGGAGCTGAGGAATTTAGCAAAACCTTCAAACGGAATGCTGGCTACACCCAAGAATTAGATAGCATTTCCTCGAACTCGAATTCAAATTGAGAAGATAAATATTGACTCAACGTTGTGAACAATCTATCTGAGACGTGAACTTTGCGCAATTGTCTAGGAATTTTCACCTCAACCTCATTCTTGTATGTCTCTGCGAATGCACTTATCAAAAGCTCTTATTTTCTGCAAAGCAATCGTCTGGCGAATACGTTAATTGCCAATAAAGCCGGGCCAATCTAATCTCGACCCATTTCTCGCAGACAATTCGCGAACATCGAATGCCGGCCGGTGAATAAATTGTACGGGCGATTGACCTTTAACTATGTCGTTGGCTCGTCAATCGAGTCTATTCCATTCGATTGTCGAATGAATTAAATTCATTTCAATTGAATCGTAATGAACGCGAGCACGTGGACACATTTCATTTGAAAGCAAATAATGAATTACTGGCTTTTGAGTAAACAATGCGACGGTGTTTTCGACAGAAGTCGTTATGCAATCGATGACTTGTGGAGATGATTTATCATGCATTGTCTTTGAAATCAGCGGAATCTGCGGTTTTTTTTTCAAATGCTCTCAATGGTTGCGATTTGATCGATTGCACTTTGTCTCGCGTCAGAATGCCACACGGGGACATTCGTCATAACTCACTACTGGACTTTGCGCCCAGCAATTTGAAACGCGATCGAATCAGTTCAATTGGAATTGACTTGAATCAAAATTTAACTAAAAATGTGCAAAACAAAAGAATCTAATCGTTCTGATTGTTAGGCTTTCGCTGTGACTTCTTTGTCGAAAATTAATCGAACAAAATGTGATTTTGTTTTCTTTTCGATCGCATTTCGAACGAATAACGACGTTCGCGTCACAAAGCAAACAACGAAAATGATTCGTTTGTCGGTCAAAGGCAATGCCAATCGAATCGATTCAACGATATGACTTCGATAAAGTGTATGCGAGATTGTGACAATGTTGAGCGTATTTTTAGAGCGGCCTTGAGCTGGTGTTGATTTTGAAGCGTTTGTCGTGAGCATTCAAGCAAGAACAAAACTCAATAATTTCCATCGCAACAATCGGGATCGGTTCACTTCTAACAGGGATGCCTCTCCACAGACATGGACGCGCCATACAAAACCTTTGCTGATAAATTCCACACGGTGGACTACTGCGTTTTCGCGGCAATGTTGGTTCTATCAGCGACCTCAGGCGCCTACTTTGGTTACATTCGGAAGCGGAACGAGAAGCACACAAAAGAAGATGACCTACCACTGCCATCGCACAATGGAAAGAAACAGATTGGGGATTTCGGATCAAAGTCGATGAATGAGTATCTGCTGGGATCGAGGAAATTGAAACCGTTTCCAGTGGCGATGAGTTTGGTTGCGAGGTAATTTCACATGCTTCGCAATCCGTTGCACGACCGAAATTGATCGAGAGCTTCCTCTCATGACGTTCAGTTACGTTTCAGGAGTCACCATTTTAGGAACGCCGGCGGAAATCTACAATTTCGGCACGCAATACTGGCTTATTCTGATACCGATTTCCCTAATGGGCATCATTGTATCGACGGTCTATCTGCCCGTGTTCACCACAATCAAAGTCGGTTCGTCGTACGAGGTTCGTGTTGAGCGATACGATTCCAAACGAAAACGTCCTTGACCGTGCTCTTTTCATTTCAGTATCTAGAACACCGGTTCAGCTCATCTGTGCGTACCATTGCTTCGGTGATGTTCGTCATCGATGAAGTAAGTTGACCTTGTGCATGACATTTTGCATGCAGTCGTGCTGCTCGATCACGCAAATATTCAATCTTGGCACGCATTTGTGAATATTTCTAAAAGCGAAAGTGAAAACGATTGGAACGTATTATCCAGTGCTAGTGCAGAAGCATTCAAATTGTTCGCGCTAAAAATAGATCAGCTCTTTCGGCAGAAATGAATCGTTTCTTCCGTGGCGCTTATCTGATCGGAAAACGACAGCGATTGACGTCACAAAAATTTAATTTTCTATTCATCACTTTCAGATCTTGTTCCTGCCGATAATTATCTATGTTCCAGCACTGGCATTCAACCAAGGTAATCGACCGTCTCCACTCGCGTAACGAAAGCTCTTTCACCGAATGAATGGTTTATCGTTTCAGTGACGGACGCCAATATCTTTCTCGTTGGCGGCATCGTGTGTGTCGTTTGCATATTCTACACAATTGTCGGAGGAATCAAAGCAGTGGTGCACACTGACGCATGGCAGGTCATTGTCATGTTCATATCGGTTGTGGTGGTAGTCGTCTTGGGAACTCAAGCCTTGGGCGGATTCTCGAAGGTATTCGAACGAGCTGCTGAAGGTGGGCGCTTGCAAGTGTTCAAGTGAGTTCGCATTTTGAAATGTCCAGCTTGAAAATTAATTTTGAAATTTGATTTCAGTCTAAACCCTTCGATGTACGAGCGACATACATTCTGGAGCGTTCTCATTGGAGGATCCACCTACTGGACGTCGTACAACGCCGTCAATCAGACAATGGTTCAACGATACATGTCGATGCCGAATTTGAGAAAAGCTCGACAGTGAGTGTTTTCCTTTGACGAAATAGTTCCCAATCACTGACATGACTTTTCGACAGGTCCATTTTCATTTTCACCGTGGGCATCGCTTGTTTTGTATCAACTTGCTGCTATGCCGGCGTTTTGGTCTACGCCGAGTACTGGAAATGCGATCCAAAATCATCGGGCATTGTCAAGTCGGACGATCAGATCTTCCCAGTCTACGTGATGGAAACGGTCGGTAATTTCCGCGGCATTCCTGGCCTATTTATCGCGGGAGTATTCGGTGCGGCACTGAGCTCCTTGTCGGTGGTCTTGAACTCAACAGCTGGCGTTCTCTTGGAAGACATTTGCAAGGGTTGCTTCAAATCTCGACCATCGGAGAAAAGTGCGGCAATAATTGTGAAAGGCAGCATCCTGATCTTGGGATGCCTGGCGATGGTATTCCTGTTGGTGGTCGAGAGGCTTGGCGGGATTCTGGAAGTAAGCTGACCAAACCTTTGATTTGAATCGAAATGCAACCCGTCTCTTTCAGTTGGCGACTTCTCTCTCAGCCATAGCGGCTGGAACAACGTTCGGGGTGTTCACGCTTGGCATGCTGGTGCCGCAAAGCAACACGATTGGTGCAATTTCTGGGGCCATTGCTGGTGCCGCAATGTCCGGATGGGTATCATTCGGTTCACAAGCAGCCGTTGCCGCTGGTATCGTGAAAGCCCACGGGCTCCCAGTTTCCACTGAAGAATGCTTCGTCAATGCCACAATCACCCAGCAAACCTATCCCGATGAATTTGATGTGTTCCCCTTGTACCGCCTGTCGTTCCACTGGATCAACCCTATCGGCATTCTGTCAGTATTAGTGGTGGGCACCATCGTCTCGTACCTGACTGGGCCCAGAGATCTTAGACACATTGACCCCGATCTCATTTCACCCGTCATTCACAGGTAAGTCCATCCAGAATTCAGACAGCTGGATCCGATTCAAATTTCAAATCTATCGCAGGTTTTTGCCAAACGAATGCTTCGAAAATTTCAACATCAAAGACCGAATCGTCCCCACCGAACAATCACCAGAAATGTTCAACTTAAAATCTTCCGATGGCATCAGCACTATTGGCGGCAAACCAATGGTTCGTATCGCGCTGTTATTGAACATAGAGTTCCCCCCGGCTCAAGCTCTTTTCCCCTTTTCAGACCGTTGCCACAGTGCAAACGCACGAGTTCAGTTGAAAGCCAACGTCAGAAACGCTTCCAAGATGTTAATGGCTAGGAAACCCTTTCGAGCCCATTGTTTGTTAGTGAGAAAAATATTTGATCGAAACAGTCACCTGTTTTGTACGTAACTCGAATCGAATCCTAAACTGTGGACGGACGGCCACTGTCGACAGCATTGTTTTAAAGACAAAATGTTAACTAAATCAAGTGGTGTATTAGACACGCTCTGTGATATTCATTGCTGGAAGATTTTCAGCTGTTTATATTTTTAGAAATATTTTTCGTGTTTTTGTTAGTATCGTTCTCTTGAGTTTCACATTTGAAAATGGAAATGCAACTGCATTTCTCTCAGATAATTAACATTTTTGAAAAATTTAGAATACAATTTTTTTGAATTTGTAATGGATTTTACATTAAGCGGCGTTTCATTTGGAGTGGCTCTTGCACTTGTTCCTTGGTCCTTTTAGTGTATCCACAACAGCGCGAGAGCCAAAATTGATAGACCTCAAACTGGTTCCACCTCATTTGTACATTCAATTGCATCAGTTACTATCCGACCCTGGCCATTGGTGGTCATTATTTCGCTTCTCTTTGGGGTGTTAGTTTTTAATTTTCATATCATCGTGCAGATTTAGTTTGGCATGAAACATCACATAACTCGTAATGAATATTGTAGACATCTTCCAATTGAGCACACACACCAGATTGTTCCGTCAACCGTAAAACAGAAATCATGCTCGAATTAGAGCCACGGACTTGACCAACGATCCAGCTCCCTCTCCTTGGCGAAACATTCGCCTTCTCCGAAACGACACGAAAATCCCGAGATCTTCACATGAAAGCCAACAAATATTGAATCAAGACAAAACAAACCTCATCCATT
>JANSTV010122040.1:0-18149 GCA_027564135.1 Lestremia cinerea
AGCCAGCCAGCCATTCGATACAGTTCCAATTTCTGTGATTGTTTTGCTGTTTGTTGTTTATTGCTTGATGATGTTGTTGTTGTTGTGTTTCGTCCAAGTGAAAATTGGATGAAATTTTCTGCGAAATCAAGCTCAACACAACACATGAATTTATTACATTCAACACAAGTTTCATATCAATTATGGCCGGTGGCTGTTTTAACGATGTCGCTTTTGTGCGAAGCAAATGGGAAATGATTTGTGAATAATTGATGAATGACCTGCATGCATTTGGAAATGGCGTAATTGGCGATAGCTGTGTGAGATTTTCATGGGGTTTGGGATGAGACGGGTTGTTGGTTCGATTCAGGGAGGAGTGTGTGGCCGCCCTCTGAACGATCCAAAATGTATTTCGAATCGAGTGCCATTTGCAATCAAGGAAGAACTTTGCCGAAATCGACCGACGAGGTTGAGTGAATTGCGAGAACAAAAGCCATTCATTGTATGTTTGTCCCCCTCTCCCCGCGGCAGCCACTAAAACACTCACCACACAGGCCACGGTTGATCAATGGCAATGTCGGCAAACTTGTGAATGGCACTCTGCACTCCGGCGGCACGAAGCAAACATCCTTCCCGCCTTGTTCCGGCCGAAAATTTCATAAACTCGAAATTCCCAGAGGAGCGCACGGCAAACGGTTCGAACATGAATCTTCGGTGCAACACCGGCAATTGCCATCCCAAATGAATTTCCATCCAACATAAATTACCGAAGAGCACCTGCAACATGATGCATCCAAATGAAAGTGGTTGTTTTTGTTTGTTTTTTTTTTCGTGTTCGCTTTTCCTTCCTCCCGAAAATGTTATTTCCGAACCATCTCTCATCCCCCGGCATACTCCTTACCGTGTCCTGCAATGGCAATTTCCACATTCGCGAGCAAGTTTTCCATAAAAAAATCGGGTTATTTCAATCGGTCGGGCAGGATTCGCTGTTTTCCACAATGGCCACAGTTTGCGAGCGAAATGGCGAAATGGATAATGACAGAGCCATTGAAGCATTGTAGCGACCGGGGAACGGAACCAGATTGGTCAGTTGAGGGGTCCCCGTACCATTCAGGTTATGCTAATTGCCTTCATTTTCATTCATCGAATCCGATTATCGGTGAGTTTGCTCTCGAAATCCGGTCAACACAAGTTAAATGTCGGTCTATTAATGCGAGATCGATGAGCGAAAAAGCAAATAGATTTTCATCCAATTGCGCGATGCATGCCATTGAAATTCTGGTTTTGGCTTGGCAATTGCACGTTTGCTTCATTGCCTGCAATGCAAATCAAATGATTATTATCATTGTTGATTGTTACTTTCACTTGCATCGAATGCAATTTCGTGTTGAGCACGCGATTCGAGATGCTCGACGCTCTGTCTCAGAGTGGCTGGTGAGCGTCGTCGAGGCCAATTAACATTGGTCGCGAGTATTTTCCGGCCAGGCGATAGGAGAGAATTCGGGAAATATTCGTTGACGGGTCAACGGGGAGTGTGTCTCGTTTGTGGTCAGACGAGATAAACAAGCTTCACGCGTTTGCAAAACTTTCACGAAACCACTCGGAGTAGGCTGTTGCTTCAACGAATTTCCTTCCTCATTACAGATGGGCCGTATCAACAGTAATGACTCGACAGAATGCCATACCAATCAACATCACCAGCGATTCGCAGGCAAATGATACGGCACCGGCATTGATCCCATTATGGGATTTCGCCAATCATGTTGATGGATTCGTGACAACGTCGTACAATGCCCAAGACGAGCAAATTGAAGGTGCTACGTTGATGGACATCAAGCGAGGCGATCAGATCTTCATCCACTATGGCAATCGGAATAACGCCACGCTGCTGGTTCACAATGGGTGAGTTGACTTTGGCTGGAGGGGGTGGTCGATCCCGAAGAGGCTAATCGAACCGATTTCCCCCACAGATTCATCACGGAGAACAACCAATCAGACAGTGTTTGCATACGACTGGGTCTGAGCTCCTCAGACCCGCTATTCGACCAACGGACCAAATTGCTGGAGAAATTGACCATCCCGAAGAACAGTGAATTGGATGTGCTGCCCGCACCCAAGTACATCTCACCGGAATTGCTGGGCTATGTTCGGGTCTTCAACATGAACGAAGGTACGTCACATGCCTTCGAGTTCCATACAAGCGATTTCCGCAACACCTTCTCCATTCGCAGATCAACTGAACCACTGGCTCGACGACAACAAGTGCGCAATGGATCTACTGCATTTGGATTGTGCGTTGGAAACGGCTCTCGAAACGAAAACGTGGTTGTTTTTGAAAACTCGTCTTATGCTGCTGTTGCGCACGTTTCCGACCACTCTCGAAGATGACTTGACATTCGTCGAAACGCATCAGAAGAAGGGACAACCGAAATTGGGCCATATCAAGTCGATGCTAGTGCAGTATCGCATCATCGAGAAGCGCATCCTTCGCGACGCTATGGAATATGTTGAGCAACGAAGTCGATCGTAGGCGATGTTTTTTTTTTAACTTTTTTTCTTTTTTCTTTGCTGCCATCGATGATCGAAGGACGATAGTCGGTTTCCAATTTAGTTTCTGATTGTGTGAAGATGCGTGATTATGCGGAAATGTCATTTTGAGAGTGACTTTCGGAAGGGATGCTGTTGTTTTTTTTTGTTGACTTTTCTAGTCTCGACTAACCGAATATTTGTGAGCCAAAGATTTATTTAGAATTCTTTTAACGGATTTTTCGATTTTGTTATGCATTTTTATTTGAAAATAAAGAGATTAACAAAGTGAATGGATGGTTTTGGTTGGGTGATTTGAGGAGATGGATGGGGAACGGGGTTGGAGGGAGATTGGTTGGGAGACCTTCCTCCACCCTCTCTCGAAGGGTATATGAGTCGGAGAGGGTCCTTCCAGAACCTAGGAGCCTCCAAGGGTGCCTAGTGGGTCCCTTGAATCGAGCCTGGATTGAATCCTCCATCCCTCGACTGACTTCAACAGGATGACTGCGCCGTAGATTTCACAAGAAACGCTTGCATTTCATTCATAATTTATTGAAATTCTTGCAGAAAATGTTCAGCTTAACGTAATTCTTATCGATAAGAGAAATCTTAATCCAAACAATTTATAAAATTAAAACGTTCTAAACACTAAATGAAGAGGGTAAGTAAGGGAGCGGAAAATGACATGATTTGCCGCGATTCCAATCGGAGCCTTCATGAAAGATTAAACGAATAAAAGAAAGAGGATATTCCATTAATTTGCGGGTCATTCGAATCCAACCGGTTAAGTTCATTCTGAATTATCTCAAATAGATTTCGATTTTGTTTTTGTTTTTAGAAAAATAAAAATTCTTAAATTCTAATGCCAAACATCTGGCATATGGCATGGTGCTCCGCAACGATGATTATGTATCACTCTTCCATAATTTGATCGTTTTATCATTTTCGAGAGCTGCCGATGCGATAATATTCTCCGTTGGATGACAGGCCGTGCACAATACGGTGTCTGTGTGGCCTTGTAAGCGCTGAACGATCTCTTTGCTCTGTAAATTCCAGATGTAGACCATGTTGTCTTCACTGCCGGACACGATCCACTGTGAGAGATTGAAGGAGGGCTGTGTTAGTGGGAGTCCTGAAGCGGTTTGGCGTGAAGAGACTTACCTTTCCTCCGGTAACCGAGAAATTGGCGAATATACAATACTTCTCGTTCTTATGACCCGTGTACGTTTTCAAGCATTTCCCCTTCGAGTAGTCCCACAGCTTCAGTGTGTTGTCTAAGGTGGCGGCCAGAATGTATTTGCCGTTTGGTGAGAATTTGACGAAAGACACTGGCGGATTGTCATCGTCGATGAGCGTTTTCAAGCATTGACCGCTGGCAGTGTCCCAGATGCGACACAGGCCATCGTAGCTGGAGGACACAATCAAGGAGCCATCTCGGTTGAAATGAACCGCACTGACCGGATCCGAATGAGCCGGCAATGTTTTCAAACACTTTCCTGGAAGAGAATCGTCAATCGTTAGTTTCGGCCTTGGAATGAATGCCGGACCATTTGAACAAACCTGTTCGGACATCCCATATTCTGACGCTCTCATCGAAGCTACCCGACACAATCAAATTGCTTTGTGGATTGAAATTACAGCAAAAAACATAATTGCTGTGACCTTTCAACGTCTTGACGCATTTGCCGCTGCTCAATTCCCAGATTTTCAGCGTTTTATCGTCACTGGCGCTGACCAAAAGCCGACTGTCACTGGACCACGCAACATCGCTGATGCCCAATTTGTGACCGGAAATGGTTTTTTCGTACTTGCCATCGTATGCACCCCAGATTTTGATGAGTTTATCGGCAGCTGAAATCAATTGAGAAACGTCATTCCAAACACCGTCAAAATGCCGCTCAAATAAACTTACATGAACTCGCCAACCATTCGCCATTCGAGCTGAATTTAACGGCTGAAATCGCTTTCGTGTGACCGGCCAATGTGAATTTGAGTTGGTAATTCGGCTTCTGCAATTGAGAAATGTGATGTGAGCTCAATGTTGGTTTAGCGGAATCGCAAGCGGGGCCACCTACCACTGAGGACGACGACTTGTTTGAGGTACTTGTGTTTAATGTATTCGGGCCTGATGGCGCACTTTGCATGGGCGGCGGTGGTCCACTGTGCATATGGCCGCCTTGATGACCAATTGGTACCATTTTTGCCGAATGTTTATCCGAAACGGATGGGCGCGTATGAAAATCTAACCTCAATTTTCGTTGATCACTTGAATTTACACACAAATTACTTTAAAGTCGCTATTAATTGCTATTTTCACAGAATTTTACATTCTTCGACGTGCCTTCGTCAAATGCACGCCACTCAAACACAATTTCCGTAACAATTTTCCAGCGGTTGATTGATTTTGATTGAATGCAAAGCAAAATTATTTCTTTTTTTTTGTGGATGAAAAATGCCTGCTTGTTTCTATCTGTTTTGACAACGAATGTTCTTTCGTTAACGTTCGTGCACGCTCTAGCAGATTTCGTAGTTACATTTGACAACGAATGTTCTTTCGTAGACGTTCGTGCACGCTTTGGCAGATTTCGTAGTTACAAGACGCACCCATTCACGGTCATTGAATGCTGCCATTCTGGGAAAGTACTACGATTTGGTCCGTTGGGGAGTTTTTTCTCGAAGATATGCGCCGGTCCCTTCGGGGTTGAGGCATTCAACGGAGATATTCAGGGAAAATTCCAATTAATTCGATCCCGAAATTCGATGAGACCAAAGTCAATTTCGAAACGTCACAAAACGCACCCATTCACAGTCATTGAATGCTGCCAACGTGAAAAAACTGACTTGAATCAAATATCGACTGACATTTCGCGAAAATAAAATCAATTTTACGAAAATGTCTGCGTTGATTAAAACCTCGAAATTCACCCAAATTATTAATAAGAATCCGGCAGCAGTCTACACTGCGGTCCGAAATCGTGAGTAGAAAATTTTCCGAATTCGATACGAGACTGATGCGAAACAGCTCGATAGTTCTGGCTCGACAATTCAGAACCATCACTGTTTTTTACGTAACACACCAAAACATCGTCTAGCCATTCCGCTGATGGTCGACAATTGACTTGATTGACAATTGATCTGATTGAATTCCAGATTGGAACAAGGACTTCAAGCCGGGAAAGCGCCCAGAGACCGACGAAGAGCGAGCGGCAGCCGCTAGGAAATACAATCTATTGCCAGCCGAATACAAACCGTACGCCGACGATGGTCAGTGCCAATGAAGCGATTCGATAGAATGGCACTTGATTGAAAATCCATTCAAATTTCAGGCACTGCCCCCGGTGATTACCCGCATTTGCCCGACATTTCGACCGAAGCCAAAGATGCTTACTACCCATACGATTTCCCTGAGATGAGAAGAAATTTCCAGGAGCCCGTAAGCCCACTTGAATCCCACTCCAATCAAGATGCGACCTCTCATCGAACGCTCTCTTTCAGATCCACGCCGAAGTCGAATACTACGATGAGACTCGCGTCGGCAGAGACGCTCCGCTCCGGTACTCAATGGGAACCATGTGGGCCACTTTCTTGAGTACCATGGCCGGCGCAGCGTTCTTGACCTGGTTCTTTGAAGATAAGAAGATCTTCCGACCAGTGGTGCCCAAGGTCTATCCCGGTGAGGGCAAAACCCACTACTCATTCGACCCAGCCGAATGAATGAGACATCGCAGCCGCTTAGAGCAAATTCGATTTTCTATTTCTTTCTTCAATTCGAAAAATTTATGTAAATAAAAATGATGTTGATTCAAATTGTGTGTTTTCTTCCAGAATTTAGGGGTTGGTGGAAAATCCACGAAACATCCTCGACAAAAACCATTCACTTCAGAAGCACCCGGTTCGTTCTCAACTGTCCTCCTCTTTTCAATATATCCGTCTCACTCTAACTCACTACAGCTCTGTGCAATACGTTATGTTTGGGTTGTATATATTGCGTCGAGCGCCGTTAGAATATTCGGCTTGACATACGAGAATCCGTCTCCACCTTAAATTCATGCAGCAAACCGAAAATCGACATCAGTTGAATTTTGTCATTTGCCGAAGCAAAGGCAATATTCCAGTCAGGCCATTTGTTTATCAAAGTGCGTTATTTATGTGAATGGCACGGATTGTGGGTGCATTTGATTAGAGTTGGTGTCATCAACGAAATCGGTGTATTTTATTTCGAGATCGCGTACCAAAAAATCATTCAAAAAATCAAAGAAAAAAAAACCAAAGAAGGACGATTCCACAAATTTCAACCAAAACAAAAGAGAGTCAAACAAATATGGCTTCAACCTCGTACTTTGAGATCTTTGTGATATGTTTGATACTCCTGCTACCATTTTTGTACGAAACCAGTCATGTATTTCGTTATTACTTTAAATTCGCTATTTATTACGTGGTCACATCGTTCAATTCAATCATTTTGATTCCGGCGATGCTGTTTCGTCCATGCGATGTTAAAAATTTGCTGTAAGTATTTGCGTGAGGCAAAGAGTTGAGCGGTAGCACGGTCTGCCAGGCCAGAGAATGTAAACAAAAGATATTTCGAGTGAATTTGGTTCGAAAAGACGAAAACAAGAAAATGGCAACACAATCGACTTTTCCTTCAGCGAATAGATGTGTTTTTCGCCAGAATCGAACATCGATGCGAACAAACACACACCGCCATAAACAAAACAAACAGTCGAATTCATGTGTTAATATTCATAACGGGGCAGATTATATATCGATTTTTATCACACGTCGTGGCTGTGCGAACCAACAGCAGGAGCTTCGTTGACCGCACTCGCATTTCGATGAGTTTTCCGCTGTTGTGAAATTCAAATTCAATCGGTGCTGATGTCAACTGCCGGCCGCCCCAGAGTCGTTCATTTCTCGTCGTCCTACGTTATGACCGATGTCTGTCATCGCGTCTTTCTACGGCTTCTTCTATGCGGCCAGCTTTGCCCGCTTCGGTATTCCATTCGCGGCTGAGTCACTCTCCTCGCATTGCCATCGTATTTTCATCAAACATTTGTCATATCAAGCGGCAAATCAATAGTAAACGACGGCCAATTTATAAGTTTTGAATAATTTATGACTTGAAATCGGACGAATCGCTTACAAATTCATTGAATTATTTAGAATTTGATGGTTGCCGACGGTTGCCGATGGAAAGTGAGGGAGTTGCTTTGTGTGAACGACCTCCGAAAATGTCATCAAACATCTGCGAGTGATATTGATTTTTCGTCGAAAATCGGACACTTTTGTGCCTTTTGTGCCGATTTGATGGCCCAGAATTTGGTTTGTTTTGGTTTGTTTCTCGCGTGAAACAGATTGTAGAAGCCAGTTGCCGCGTTTCGTTGGATGTTCAAACAGATAACCGCAAATTTGCCATTCATTGACGTTCGTCGGACGCACACCGCAGTTATCATCGCTTTTGTCGAAGGTCACACGACCACACGCGTCTCTCGAGGGATTGCCTCAATGATTCTTATCGTTTTTGGAACATCGATTCTTGGGCCGTTGACGCTAAATTGGATCATCGAAATGATGCTACACCTTCGACCCGGCCTTGTTATCGCCGGAATTATCGAAAGTTGAATTGAATTGTGCTAATCGATTTGATCGACTAAAAGACTGAAAATTATCCGTTCTGAAACCTTGAAGAAGGTGTAATTAATGCAGCACGGCAACCTCCATCGCAAGATAGCAAGTTGGGCCAATCATAATTGCGGTTATTAAGTCTGCTTAGCGAAGCCATTGAGGCGACCACTAAGCGGGCCAATAGTCTAATTCGAAGCGAATGTTGCCCATCGAAGGCATGTTCCACTAGCGATAATCCCCACCATTCACTGACCGCACCGACCTGACATCGTTTCATTCTCGAGGTGACTTCAGTCATTCACGAATCACGACACACCGGGTCGCCGCAAGGTGGACGCGGATTTGATGTTCCGGAGGTCGATCGCTTCTCAAAGAATGTGAGTTCGGGTGTCATGACCGCAACAACAAACTTCATCGGCGTCAATTGTGAATGTCTGCTGTGAATTTGTCGCAACGGCAATAGCGGATGCATTCATTGAAACGCCTTGAACTTGCAGCACATTGCAGTCAGTTCATATCGATCAACGCACACGATTAAACCTCATTTCGTAACCAGACAAATGAGAACGAGCTGCCGCACAATCGCACCAGCAGCCAGTTGTAAACAATGTGTCGTATTGGCCGTAGTTTGTGGAGAATGAGAAGCAGTCAATCGCCATGTGGCGTCGGAAAAACGATTAAATATTTCATTCTGAAGCGATTCGAGTGCAGTCGATTCGAGTGAATGGGTTTCCATTGGCCGTTTGCATCATTTCCAACGCCGAGGCGTTATCAGTTTCAAACACACAAATTCAATTCTTTTTTAGCATTTGGGTTTTAATCGAAGGAACGAGGTCACGGTCACCGATTTTCGATAGCATTCCGATGACGGCCTCGAGAATTGCACGAAAGGAAGAGGACCTTTTGTGGCTTTCAATGGCGTCGCAGGCCAATTCTATCGAAGGCCTCCGTCATCAAACCTCCCTTCGGCTCGACGCAAATCTAATGTGAGGCGATTGGATTCACTATGCAATTCATAAAGTCAATAAAATTTATGAATTTTTTATGTCGATCGCCGGGCTAATGGATGAGATATTGGGTCGTTAAGGCTTCGTTTAAAGTATCCAAATCCCGATAAAGGCAAATCTATGAGAATTTGTGAATTCAATAAATGAATTATTTAGCAATTGTCATGTCGATGTCATGCAAATGAGCCATCAACAATCGAAATGATAACAGTTGTTTTTATGCATTAATTATTTGAATCGTGACTGACATCGTTCAATTGGCTCGCGTGGCCATGATTGGCCCATACGCAAAGAGAGTCGAATGCATTTTTAATGAGAATGAATGGTTGTCATTCGCGAATGCTGGGAGTGCGGCTGGGAGGTGAGTTCCTTCAAATGGGGTGGCCTCTGACAGGACTCCTTGGAATGAACCTTTGGAAGGATCCATCCGAAGATTCGCAAAGGATTTAAATTCGAAAGGAACGACCCAATTGCACCCTTCAGAAGGGTCCCTTCTACGAAAACCAGCTCACCCTAAAACGAGCTGTATTCATTCGTGATTATCTCCGTTTGAATGGAAAAAGCTGTGCGAGCAGTCAGTAATTGGAAATCGATTTTGATGAAGCATTCCTTTGAAAGAAAATAAATGAAAATGAATTGGATTTCGAGTGGGTGTTTGTTTCGCAAAAAAGCTCATCAAATTGATGTGTCATTTCTGATTGAATTTTCACTTTGAAAATGGTTGAGTCGAGGACGACCATTTCGAGGACGAAACATTGATTTCCATTTCCAAGGTTCTAATTGACGTTTTCAATTCTAAAATTGCAGATGGGCAAGCTCGTTCTGTCACCACATATCGACCTTGTTGGGCTTGAAATGGGAGCTGCGAGGCAAAGAGCATTTGGAGAAGGACCAAGCATGCATCATTGTGGCGAATCACCAGAGCTCATTGGATGTTTTGGGTAAGTGAACGGTTTCATCCAAGCAATTGGCCGAGAAACTAATGACTAATAATATTTTCAGGCATGTTCGACATCTGGCCGGTGATGAACAAATGCACAGTGGTGGCAAAACGTGAAATATTCTTCGTCTGGCCTTTTGGATTGGCCGCATGGCTGTGCGGACTGATCTTCATCAATCGCATGCAATCGGATAAGGCTCGTGATCAGCTTCGCGATGCCACAAGCTTAATTAAAAGCAAAAGCATCAAACTGTGGGTATTTCCGGAGGGGACGCGTCGCAATACCGGTGAAGTGCATCCCTTCAAGAAGGGAGCATTTCATATGGCAATCGATGGTCAACTACCCATTTTGCCAGTTGTCTTCAGCTCGTACAAGACCTTCATGGACGACAAAAACAAAAACTTGAACAGTGGTCGGGTCATCATCACAGCCTTGCCGCCCATCTCGACCCAGGGAATGACCAAGGATGATTTGGATGGATTGCTGGCTGGCACTTATGAGGCCATGAGCACCGTCTACCAACAGACCAGCAGCGAAGTAGCCGAGCTCCACAAAGTCACGCAAGAGCAAACGAAGAGTCAAGCGAATGGTCAGAGCCGCTCGTCGATTCTGTTGGGCGACAACAGCCTCTTCAATCGCTACAACTTCTTTATGCCACCCCAACCTCAAGCACCATCTACGCCAGCAAACTAATTGGCCCTTTTGCTCAAATGTAGTGCGAAGCAATGATCTTTGGCATTCTGTTTTCGAAAACGCTCATCGTCATCATTTCCATTCACGATCATTACTGCTTTACGATCTTTGATCAATTTTGTGGTTTAGGATAATTATTTCTTGCCAGAACGAATTTAATAATTTGATGTTTGAAACGGTCCGATTGACATGATTGTTGAATTGGGGACGGAGAGGTCTTGTTCATCGGTTGGGAGACCTCCCTTCAGGACCGACGCCTCAGGTTGGATTTGAATTGAGTTTCATTTGGAACCACTCAGAAGGGTGCTCGAGCAATGGGACACCATTGGATGTGGGATCCAAGCACTGCCGGATTCTGTAAGGATTAAATCTAGACCATTCTCAACAGCACTTTGCACATACATTTATGAATTAAGTTAATCGAACGTCTCGGCAAGATGCCCTTTCAGTCGAGACCGGCGTCTTTTCGTCATCGATTCTCCAACACTTTTCCAAGCAATAAGCATGCATTAATTCAAAATTCTAGTCGAATTGCATGTTTAATATTGAATTTACCTTTCTTTCACATATATAAACACACATACACAGACGCACACACAGACACATACACAGGTACACACACCCGCTCGAAGCAAACTAAATTTCGAATATCGAACCGGCAAACGACTGATCAAACCGCAATGACGCAAAGGAATTGTTGTGAATCTTTGAAATTATTGTTGCCAAAGAATATTTTCGAATCAAATTCAAAGGAAAAACCGAAAGGAAAAAGAAGAAATGCTTTTGTTTCGTGAATTTTGTTTCGAAAAAAACCGGGGAAAAATTGAATTTTCAGGTTGCCTTTCGTTTTCGTTGGGCATTTAAAACCATAATTGATTTTTCGGCCAATCTCGTTTTTTTTTCATTTTGAATTAATTATTTTTTTAAAAAAGAAAAAAAAACATTCAAATTATTTACTATTCTCATCGTCAACTCATTCCGTCGACTTGATTGGAGGAAAGGCCATTGTTTTCATCGCGTCATTAGCTTAACGGAGCACAGTCTCATTTATGAGGAACACTTATTAATTGCAATCTTTTTACTTTTAATTATTAAAAAATGTAATTAAAATAAGTTAAAATTTAATGAATTCGGCAAAGATGGCAATGAAAGAACAAGAAAAGGAAAACACTGGATATTTTGTATGAGAATGGAAAACAATCAATGTCTTTGATTGGCTTTGTGTATCGATTTCGATGGAAGGCTAATCCTTTATTATTATGGAATAATCAAAACAATATTTTATTTTATAAAAATTCAATAAAGTTTTTATGAAATTATCAGAAATTTAGTTGAGGTTTGGCTTTTATTTTCTCGTCATCTTCCGATATTCAACGATCCTCAACGGGGAGGTACTATTGGCTGAGTGAATGTGGTTTGAACTGGTTTGAATGTGAGGAACCCCTCGATGGGAGGCCGAACGAACCCAAATCGGAGAATACAAAAGGCCAACAAGCCACGACCGAGCATCTCAGAACTTTTCTAGAGTGTTCTTTCTAGACGGACCTCATCAGTTCAAGAAAATAAAAGCTCTCTCAAAATTGCAACATAAATCGATTTATTCTTCCTTCCTCATTTCGAATAATCCCCAAATACATAAAAAAAATTAAAATCACCGTTATTCATTGTGGTGAAAGAATTGAGCGTAGCTCTCGGATGAGTGAATTTAAAAAAAAAAAACAAAGCGTTAACTTTACGATGGGTTTCGATGAGCTGAAACCCTCATGAAATTAAGTTGAATATTATTTCCTGAGTGAGGGAGCAAAACGTGTCAAAGACTGCCCCATTGATCACTTCAGTTCCAGCCAAATAGCCTTGAGCCTCAAATTTCTTGATAATCATCCAGGCAAGGGTGAACATTGGCTGGGATTTGCTGCGATTGCAAAAGATCAAAAGCTTGTTGATCTCATCAACCTCGAATTCAAAGTCCACATTGTTGATGAACCCCTCGATTTCCGAGCTGAACGAAGCAATGTCCGTGTTCCGATTGTCCAAAATCAATTTGAAAATCAGTTTCTCTGTTGCGACGGATCGCGTTGGTATTTCCACCAGCACCTGACGCAAAGCCACGCTGTAACTAAAGCCACCACATTGCATCAGCTTATTGACGATCTGAAACAAAAACACGTTCATTTCTCTCTTTGGGTGATTGCAGTCAACGGTCATTTTCAGCAGATCACTTGTCATCCCTTTCGCTCCAAAATAGTCGCAAAAAACTGGAAAATATTTCCCAAACAGCTTTATGTTGCGTTTGATAAACACTTGATACAACTCGTTGACTTTGTGTTTGTGCGTAAAATCCAGCCGCCTGCGAATCTCATTCAAGTCGGGTAAAACATGTGCGAATTTGCATGGGTTTGACAGCGTTGCCGGGCAAATGTCGTTCAGAAAGCGATAACACAAATTTGGAAAGAGATTGACGAAGCCGAATGATTGATGACTTGAGTTTGGATGTGAAAATGGCGTGCGAGTTGTTTCTTGGTGCCCATTTGCCTGGGGCAAAGCCAATTTGTGCAACAATGAAAGGGGCTTCTTTGGTCGAGCCGCCTGGTTGATGTGATGGGTGCCATTGGTGCTAGCTGGGGTCTCGTCGACCACCAGCACGTCATCTGAGTCGTCAGAGTCTATGGCACTCTGTCGCACAACCTGCAAAACAAAGCCAATCAACGGGAACCCACGAAATCAATGCTCTGGCGACTTACAGCAACCGCTGGAAGCCTTTTTTGCTTTTTCCACTCGGGATGACGACGAATTCGGGGATCTCGATCTTCCAAAACGGTCTGTACAATTTCTGGCTTTCGCTTGACAGCAACTTGTGCCACACGCTTGTCGGAAAGTTTCTCCAGCTCAACGACAACCTCGTCATCAACAATAACAACTTCACGTCCGACATCTCTATTCACTTCCACCGGAACATTACTTAGATCGATGCCAAATACATCCTGAATGCAATGCAGATTCTCTTGGAAATTGTCCATTTTCAGACAAATAAAATCGAATGCATTGAAACAAACAACGCGACTCGTCCACAACAGATTTTTCAATTTTTATTCGAAATTTACAGTTAGTCAGCACAACAACTGCCTGACAAGCTGCCTCTCCAGTTGAAAGGTTTTCAAACAGACCCATTGAAACGTTTGAAAACATGTCAACAGAACGAGAAGAAGCAGATAACCGATTGGTCAAAAAGGAAAGACGCAACTCCGGTTCATCAGCACAACAGACGGCGGCAGAGCAGGACGAGAGGCCGTTGAATGTTTTCCATCCACCACAGTGAGCGGTTGGCAGATTATCGATTTTTTTCCATTTTCGGTAAAGTGAAAGAGTGTTCAAGGGATATTGGCAATGCGAAACGTGAAATGCTGAGAAAATAATCGAAATTTAAGTATTTGCGAATTGTCATTTAACCATTGCTGGATTTCGAAGAGAGTCCCATTGCGTTCTGTGGATGACAAACATTCTTTTGGTGAACTTTCAATGAGATTCCAGTTTATTTACGGTAAATGTGATTGAGTGCCAGTTAACAGTGCCATTCGCAAGGGAAGAATCATTAAGTTCCGTACAAGAAAAAGATTGCTCCGAGACAAACCGCAAAACTAAAGTGAATATTTCCCGGAAGAACAGCTGACTTCCGAATCGAAAACGACACGAAAAGAAGGCAAAATGTACAAGACCATTCGACACGGAGAGAATAGCCTTCAATACACGATATTACCACAACATGACGAAGCTCGCGATGGGAAACATTTCCAATCACGTCATCGCCGAAAGAGAGATCTCTCAACGTATGTCATTGTGTTTGCAATAATTTTGATAATTGGTGCAGCATTGGTGATATCATTGCGGATAGCTGTCGGTGAATTGATGGTTCGCAATCCGAAATGGCTTGAGAATGGCAACCAAATGACGAAAAATGTCAAGCAACGACTGTACGCAGCGATTTATGGTCGACATTTGCCTGAAGTGCACCCGTTGAATGCGTCCATAATCGCAAACACCACCGATGAGGTGTCCACCGTGGATGTGACTTCCGTCAAACTCTCACTGCCCGCGAGTATTGTTACACAGGAAACGGTCACACAAACGACAACCATTGCAACTACACCGGAAATGGCCACCACAAAGGCTGCTCCACCAGTAACAGATGCTGCGGAAATGACCACCATGAATGCCGTTGTTGTAACTGCTGGTTCTGTTGCTCCGCCAAGTTCATCATCGGTGACGTCATTCAGTGATTCAAGAACAATGAAAGTCGATCAATCACCGGCCATTGATGCCAAAACAACTGTTGGCACCGATGTCATTGTTCACAAGCTGATTGTTGGCAAACAAATTGAAAACAAACCGTGGATCAAATCTTATTGGCCATTTGTTGATTCCTCCACATACTTTCAATGGACGGTGAGTCTTTCAATTCCGATTTCATTCCAATGCATTCGATTCCAGCGTTCAACCACCGTTCGATCGTTCATTCAATCATTTCAGGACTACGAATCTGAAGACAACATTCTATTGCCAGCCATTTTCGGAGCAGCCATCCTATCGATTGTCGTCCTCGTATTGATCTGTGTTTTGACCAAGAATAAACGTTGCTGCTGCAAGAGACGTGCTAAAATTGACTTTATGGTGGGTTTCGGGTCGGACAATGGCCGTATCGATTGATTTACTTTGCAATTTTTTTCAGACCATCGAAAGTCAACATGGAGACGATGCAACGCTTCTCACGCAAAACGACAACAACACGTCCGACGATGAGTAAATGAACGATCGAATATCGAATGAATGAGAATGCTTTCGTTTTTCACGTAAAATTTTTCAATTTCATTCTTCACGCGTCACAATTTTAAAGCCGACGAAAAAACAAATTCTGTATCGAATCGCAAGGACGTGAGGCGATGTTTGATGTGTGCGTTCACATAAAAAAAAAGAGAAAGAAAAACTTTTTAAATGATAATTCCGTGTTGGTGCTGGTTGACCCGAAATGTGGCGACAATTCACACACGACATCATCCTAGGGCGACGCTTGCAACAAACATTTCCATCAACTATTTAACCAATGAAAGACTGCACTCAAAAACTATGCATTTTTGTGCCTCTGTGTGATGGTTTTTTCTCCTCCCAGCCACCCTTCGCCCTCCCTTTCATCGCAAAGCTGAAACACACACACACCGACACAAGCACACGAGCCACATTCATCTCATTCCAACGAATGTTTCGAAAATGCAAATGTTTTCAGACGATTGACGCCCCATCGGCATATTCATCGACTTTGAATCGTTTTAGTTTTTTTTTTCCTCTTTTTTTTCACGTACGAAAGCAATAACATTTCGTGCTATTTTGTGTCATCGTTTTCCAATTCGATTTGTTTTGATAGGTGCGATGGTAACGATTAATTGCATGGAATGCGAACGGGATGATTTATTTTGTGTAATTTATATCATTCGATATTTGTATTATTTTGATTGCTCAATTGATTAATGAATATTGATCAAGCACAAAACAAATAATAAAACTTAGCAACAATTTGAGAATAAACAAAAATGTATTTTTTAAACATAATTTTCTGTGTCTCTTTCTTGCAAAAAGTCTGATGAATTTTTTTAACAAAAAAAAAAACAAACAAACATTTAAAAGAGAAATAAAAAAAAAAAGAAAGAAAGAAATAAAATGAATGAAAAATTTAAACCAAAAAAAAAAAATAAATAAGAAGAAAATAAAATTAACAACCGTGAAATTGTATTTGTTTAAAGAAGGTATTTGTCAAAATTATTAGACGAATTTGAATTCAATTCGAATTAATTTAGCTTTAAGGCAACCTATCAAGTATTAATTTTCTTTTGTTTTTTCGGAACAATAACCGTTATTCGTTGTTGATGTACAATAGCAGTAACCATAATTGGATGTATCATAAAAGGCTAACAACTATCAGTAACGGGATGTTAGCGGATAAGTTTTCGGTTTGGCGAGCGCGCGGAAGGCAGAAGATGATGGAAACGAATGTGGAAAGGCGGCGGCAAGCATTGATCTCGAATGGACATTTTCTGAAATCTTCTTTGATACTGCACATTTTGGACGACCTTCACTCGAACATTTCCCCTACCTATCCCCTACCCACTCACAATCTATATTTCGCTCTTTCTATCTCACTCTCTCTCTCTCCGCATAATCAAAAATTTCCATTGAATTCTCCAGGTAGTAAACATTCTAAGCAGTCAACGGCGGTGATGCGCGTAGAGAAAATTGATTAGATGAAGATCATATTTTAGTAAAAATGAAAATGGTGCCTTTTGTGTAGAAACGGTTGTTTAATTTTATATGAAAATAAAATGAATAGAAAAAAAAAACAAAAAGAAATTGTAAAAATAACAACAACAACAACAACATGATGATGACGATGAAGATGATGAAGAACAAAATTGATGAACGTAACAATAATACTACTATTTTTACTATATTTATTGACGATGTACTGGACTTGAAAAAAGCTGTTTATTTTCAAAACTGTATTTGTTGTAAATACGAGAATTATAGCTCTACCAAATATCCAATTATGCAGGACATGAATCGAGGCGGAGAAGTGAACAGCTAGAGTTATTCGGAATGCTCGGAGATGAGCGTGATTCACGAGAACCAAACAGATGAGTAATTCCTCAGAATCTCAATAAATCCAATCTCATGCGGAGTTGCCTGCATGTTTCTGCGAATGATTTGTTATTTAGCTTAATGCATATTTTCAGTCTTCCTCTGTTTCAAGGTACATTTGTTAATCCTGCTGCTGCTCCAAAACCGATGCAATCGCATCGAATTCGTATTATTGAATCCATTTACTGTGAATTGATATTGAATCAAAATGTAGTTTTTAAGTATGGAAAATGATTATTTCTTTCTTTTAAAAGAAAAACAAGTATTTTATTTCGTTGAAAGCAAAAAAAAAAAAAAAAAATGTTGAATTGTTTTTGATTGGCTAAAAGTATTTTTCAAATCAATGTGTCGTAATATCCGATAAGAGAAGAATGGCTGAATGAGAAATGTTGAATATTGGATAGAATTTAGATGAATATTAGATTAGGATAATAATTGTCGTGAATGTTGGCTTAATTGTTGGCCATCATCGTTGACGTACTCTGGCTCATTGACGTCGATTGCTTACACTAAACTACTCAGCGCTCCATTACAACCTAGTTATGTACTCGAGCTAATATTATCTACAAAAGACAATGAATCGGCATTGAGAGCCATTCATGCGCTGCCGTATCACGAAATCTCGGTCGAGAGAACGAATAAACAAAGCGAAAGCAAAACTTTCAATTTCATCATTTATCACCTAAAAACCATCAAT
>JANSTV010122151.1:0-18138 GCA_027564135.1 Lestremia cinerea
AAGGATGAACCATTAAAATATCATCTGTTATGGTTATAAATTTCGTATTAAACGAATAATCTTCGTTTGCACTTTGGTGCGTTCGCACATACATGCACACATTCAGAACCGCATAGAGTCATGCAGGCATAACTCCTTGTTGTGACTGGCCACAACGGAATTAACTTAATCGTCCCAATAAAAATGTGTCATTTTTCATTTAATTGACGGCAATAGCATTCAATGAATTCATTTGGCTATTTTGAGACTCGTCACATTGAAATGGTTTCGACATTCTTAACGGTACTTTATGCCAAACTGTTCAGACGTAAAACTCGATGATAATCAGATGAAAAGGATATTCATGTGATGTTTTCTCGGAACTGATGAAAGCTTATTTTGGTTGGTTAATGGCGGTTTCAGTGGTACCCGTGGTGGGTGGGTTCTGCTGTACACCGAATTCAAGCATCGGAGAATCTTTTTGTCCTTTCGCTGAAACCTTTTCAGTGAGTGGATGATAGTTTTGGTTTGTGCGTTGAGTCATTAGCCAGTATTTTGTGATTTTTTTTTTCAAAATCTGGTCGGAGAGGTTTCGAGTCAAGTTTGAAGATTCGAAAAGTTCATTGGTAGACCGGGAACGGCGTGGCACTGTAGCGAGACAAGGTCTGGATAAGATAAGATGTCGGTCAGACAATGATTCAACCCCCCAGGACAGACTAACCGGATTAGGATAGATGAGTTCAGGTAGAAGAACGGTGTAAGTGGTTAATACTTCTTTGTCTCACCGCTGTCGACTACAGTCGAGGGACTCTGACTACCACTCGATGCTTTCTTGAAGTATAATTCTATTAATAAAATTCTTTTATTATTACAGCAAAGATGCTCACTTTGTTGAATTTCTCACGCTCTCTCTCTATCTCTCTCGTTTATTCTCGGAAACACGTCTTGGTTGTGCTAGAAATTTTGCAATGAAACATTTGGGAATGTTTATTGAATTACAATCGGTGTCGGCCAATGGGCCGTTTCGGATATTCGGGTCAACAGTTTATTGAATGAATTCAGATTAGAATGTATGCGGTTCGAAATCGATATGACGCGATATCGTTCGAGCGCACCAAACATCCTTCGCGATGTCCAAACAGTTTAGTTAAATTCAATTGATTTTCTCGGGGATTTATTTGTGAATATTAATCGATATTTATGATGAAGGCCTTCAAAAGCCGAATTTGGATGCCGCTATACCAACACACACAGACTACCATATAATCAAAAAGAAAGGCAGACACTCACTCACACAGAATGCTGATGCAGAAAAAGTGGTCGAAATCAAATTGAATTTCCCGAGAATTTTACTGCTTTTTTGATAAATTGCATGACAGCGTGCTCATCGAACATTACTAGTTGACGTTATAGTTTCAGAGCGGAAGATTTTCAGGAGTAATATTGCTTCCACGAGCCATAAAAATGGCCATCATTCACCCATCAAAATCAATGGCGATTATTTTCAGGTCGATAAAGTCCCACATCGGAAACACATGGGTTGTTATCATCCACGGAAGTATACTGATTCTGCTTGACTCGAGGAATACTCTAATGTTGGATGCAGCGCTGACGGCAAATCACAAACAAAGCTCATCGGAATGGAACAATGAAACCGACCAGATTGTGGAACGTGGAGACGCACCGCACCAACCAATAGTCGAATACGGGTGTTACCAACCGCTCAATGGTTACATGAGAACGAACATCGCAAAGCATTCATCATGGAATTGAAATTTAAAGATGTTTTTTTCTTGTGTGTTACTTCGGCAGAACATCCAAGATTTATGGCTTCGAAATGGGTGAATTCTTGAAAAAGAACATTTTCAAATGTGACTTATCGCACAGAGTATTCCTTTCATTTGACATTTCCAATGTCTGCGGCGTGGCCCTGCCTCACGAAAAATGTGCTAGTACACAATGGCACACAATGGCATAGACCAATGTCGGTGGCATTGGTATTTTAATGACACATTCGGAATTATGCAGACAATGGAAAGCTGAAGACGAAACCGACGGGAAAAAACCGAAAACGAAACGAAATGAAATGAAAAAAATAAAAAAAAAAACATCGCTGAAATGCCATCAGTGTGTGTTGTAATTTGAATGATAATTTTTTGTCGCTTTTCAGCCCATAACAAATGAGCTGCACCATAAAGCCGAATGAAAGCGATCAAGAGTGAGAGAGATGAATCCAATAGCGGCAATATTGACTAATCCGCTGTGCCATTAACCATGCAAAACACATTCGATCACGATGAGTCGACATTCTGTAATGGAACCGCTCAATTTCATTTGAATATAGTATCGAATCGTAATTTTGTCGGAAAATTCTACGGCTGATGTGGTTTTGTGGGTGTGTGGCACTCACTCATATCGCCGAAAAACGCAGTCGAATCGTTGACTCTGGTTTTCCTTTGGCAACATTCGCCCGTTTACACATTGGTTTTTCGGGAACGCTTGCATACCTTGCCTGGAATTTGCCAAAAAATCGATTTTAAATCAATAAATTTTGACTCCAACATTTCGCAGTAATGGTATCGCGTGAGCTGGAGAAAAACCATATACAGCTACACCGGAAGTGATATTTTCCAGATATGAAACGTATGCTCGGTATTTGGCAACATTCCCAGAGCGAATGATGTATGCTTCCGAGATAGAAGTTGTTGATATTTTTGGTCGAATTTTCGCGATTCGAAAAATGTATGTATTTTAGACAAAACTCAAGAGCAACCATGCGATCGATGAAATAAGAGCTGTTCCGGGAAAATCTCATGAAAACTTTTCAAAAATTTCCTTTTTTTAAACGTTCGCCTGGAGGTGGAAGCGAATTCGAGGGGAGAAATTCCAAAATCTACCACTAACAACGAAATATATGAATGATAAACCAATTTCCGTAGAATTTCCGCCAATAAACCTCGATTTGGAACAGCCAATGAATGACTCTTCTGTTAATTTACTCCCCATCAAACCATCGCGACTGTCCCATTCAATTTATGATCAAACAAGACGAACAGAAATACAATTCCAATGATTTTATTAATTTTAATAGAAGTCTAGATCTTCATCTAGGTCGAGACGGTCGACCGTGGGGTAATAAAGAGTGAGCAAACACATCATTGATTGCATTGAAAGATACTGGATGACACAGAATTGCCTCGACAAACAACCAACAATAAGTTGAATAAAAGTTTATATATTTTATTATCATTTTATGTCGCATACCTACTTGGCCAATATTAAAAGCCTGGCTGACTTTTCTGACCGACAGCCATGACGACAACTAGGACGATTTCATCCTACTTGCTGGCTTATGTGGCCGCGGGCAGGGAAATGGTTCCGACAATGTTCTATTTAAACAGGCTCTCACGTTGCTCTCACTCTAACACACGCACGCACACACACACCCTTGCATCCATCCACCGACAGGCATCCTCACACTTATGCAATCCACCAGAAGAAGAATTTTATGATTCTCATTGTTTTCGTTAAGAGATTCGTTGAAATGTTTTCCCATCCATTGGTCAATTGCCGATGTGTGCCAATGTTTCATGCCGAACTCAGGGAGAAACACACTTTTACGCACGCCAGCCAGCCACCAAGCAAGCAACCATTCAAAATGTACGGCGTCATATAATGACTTTTGTATTTGCTGATTTTCGTTAATTTTGAAAAGTGTTTTCTATTTTATTTCCACGTTTTCATTTTCATTTTCATTTCATCACAGTTTTCTCTCACACCCAAAGCTCTCTCATCGACATGACGTTTCCAATGAATTTCCTATTTGAGCTGCGTTTTTTTTTCGCTTGGCCCTTAACTTCCTTCGCGTCATCAATTTGACATTCCGAATTGATTGTCGTTTGGTGGTTAGGAGTGTGTGGTACCGTCATGCCATAAAATTAATTAACTTTTCCGAATTTATCGTTTCAATTCAAATGCCGATGCGGCCAAAACGAAAACAAAAACAACCCCATCAACCGCAATAATCACTTGACAACCAGCCGGAGATAGACAGGACACATTGTGCGAGAGTTTCGTCTTTGAAAATGGTGCGCGCACGAGACTTTTGTTTCGTGTGGACACAAGTCAATGGGAGAGACCAGCGGCAAAAACCCATTTGCCAAAAATACAAAAGTTAATGAGGAAAGGGTTTTATTTGCGATTTGTTTTGTTCAATTAAGCTTCCGATCTAATGGAAATTTCGAAACCTTACAATTATAATTATAGGTATATGTTTATATATATATAGATATTTGTTGTCTCGATGCTGCCATTGAATGGTTTTGTTCACAGTTTGATGCAAATTGGTTAACATCCCGTGAATTGCACATATGCCAACGCATGTTTTCCCCTTCTTTTCATCGTCTACTTCTCCTTCTATACTTGCCATGCCCGGCGAAATTCGGGCGGAGCGATTTTCCCTGACCATTCATTCAAATAATACGATACCATTCGAATTATTGAAATTGCTAACCACACACTGTGTCATTCGGTGCGGCTAGCAATTTGGCAATTGAAGACGATAGACGACTGGCGAATTATTTTGGGTTTTTATTCTTTTGGATGTCAACAATTGCATCGACAGCCCAGCCTAGTCGAGGCGAGCCGGGTCAAGTCCAGCTAACCCAGTCGAATAGTCAGAATTATGCTGTCACATTCCGCACATGAATTATTGTCATGCGACTCTGTCGGCTGGTGTTTTTAATTCGTTTCGATGGAGACGTCTGTGTGTGAATCCATCAAAGCAAATGTGAAATGAGACAGCAGCAATGCTCGTTAAAAGACTCTCGCGCTTTGTGAGATCGCTTTATGACCGACCGTTTGAGTGTTTTGGATATCATTTGTCGGTGGATTTTGCAGACAATGGTGAGGGTTATGGACGCAACTTAGCTAAATATAGTGTTGCCCAGACATGTGACGAATTGAGACAAACATTTTCTCTAACCCATTTGTCGCACTCTTTGCCCCATGTCTGCAGTGTCAACAGCAGAAAAGCCGATGACGGCGATAACAAATAAAATATTCACTTTATGGGAAAGCTTAAATCATGCGGTGATTGTTCGAAATATTCTGCTGCATTGCATTGCCATTCGCTGAACCGCACTCATAATTTTCATATGGACTTTTGCAAAATGCACTTTGTCCTGTACTTCTACGTTTTTGCTCAGCTCCATGCAATTTTGCTGTTCCGCTGTTGGTCGACGAACGAGACATTCGATTTTTTCGCAATATTTGTTTAGCTGACTTTAGTGGCGACGAACTTTTCATACTGAATTTTCATTTAGTAGCAGCAGGTGTATTGTACACTAGTGTTTTTGTTGTTATTTTTTTTCGTTCTATTCGTTATTTGCGTTTTCCTCTCGGAATGTTCAATTTGCGTTTTCGATTTGGGAATTCTCATTTCGAGGTGAAATTCATAGTTCATGTTTGCTCATGCACCCCTTCCCATCGGAAGTGTGTAGCTCCGGTATTAGTCCCAATGATGAAGTTTTTATTCTGGTGGGAAGGTATGCGACAGACTGGCGTTGGAATCCACGGCAAATTTGATTTTTCCCAACGTTTTTTTCCCAGGCATTTTTGATCTACCCAACCAATCGCAACGCTGGTGATGAAAGCATCTTGGCGCCGAATCGCATTGTTTCCCAACAATTTCCGGATATTTCCACTCATTGCATTGTCTTTTTGGGAAAAAATTCCGGAATAACATCCATAAATCATAGATGGCCGTCACGAATCCACAATTCGGCATGACACACTCCCGCTGATCCTGTATCGCGTGGCCCCCATAAATCAGCTAAAAGAGGACTTCATAATCTATTTTCGAAAGCATTGCTGAAAATAGACAAAATAGACATTAATTATGAATCGTCCAATTATCCATCAGCACTATTACCGTGAATGTCCCGTGCCATAGCAATGATTCAACATTGTGCTGAAAGCTGCCGCACCAATGCCAAAAGCTTGCGGTTGTGGGTGGTGGCAGAGGTGGCGATGGTCATTTTTCCATATTCCGAAACGGAAACCATCATACTCAAAATAGCGTGTGCTGATTATGCAAACACTGTCCCGGAACGACGAATTATGCTTTTCGAGTATGTGAAATAAGCAATAGAGAGCGTTTCGAATATTGGAATGCCTCAAACGATGGAAAACTGGGTATCGAAAACTTGATTATCATACGAAATGTATTCAGACTCATCACATCAATAATTCTTCAATATTACTGCTCTGTTTGTATCTAATGGTTGCCATATATCATCATCTCGCACAGGAGAATATCACGGTACACCCGAGGAAACACATGTCCGACAGATTGTGAACGAAATGATAACGAAAGCAACAATGACGACGACGACAACGACGATTAGAACGATGAGCGTTCGGCGTTGAAAATTCGATGAAAAATGGGAAAACAGAGTAATTTATTAGGAGCTCGATAAAAATAGGACAATCGCATGAATAGAATCGACGGTTGACCTTGATTCGATGCAAACGTATGATAATTCCGGTGATATCTAGAACGAGATAAATAGATTTGATGCTGATGCTGCTGCTACTGTTGCTTATTATTGATGTTGCTTTCGTTGTCGTCTTGTCATTCCGGAAGAAACGAAACGGAGCTTAGCAATGGCCTTTGCCATGGAAGATCACTTCTGAATTCAAGCACGAGCCAATCATTTCCATATGGAATCTCAACGGTTTTTGTCGTTGATTTTTCATATAAATTTTTTATCATTTTATTGAAACGATGATTGTCTTGGCAAAATAGATTGCTGTCAATAATTTATCGGCAACAATAATCCAAAATGACAAAAACAACATTATGAATAACTTATTAAATACGATACGAGCCAAGATGTCGTCGTGTTTTGTTGATCGCATTTTTTTTCCTGTTGTTGTTGCTTTTTTGTTTTTTTCAAATTCGGCTTTGATCTTTTCGAAAAATTTGAAGACATCTTCTCGTGCGGAATACCAAAGATGTCGATGTACGACTTATGAATGCGAATTACAGTCAATGTGTGTGCTGGTTGGTCGAATGTATCGGATTCGATGCGAGCCGCCAACCGAACAAACAAGTTGCATCGAAACACTAAACTCGTTCCAATGAGACGAATTTGAATAACGCGCCGCAACTCGAATTGAGCGAATTTCGGACACGCGACACCAATTTGTGGAATTTCATTGTTTCTTCTTCTTTTTCTTCATCTTTTTGCTCTGTCGTGTTGTTGTTGCTGTCGTTGCTTCGTTTACTGCTTATTGCTCAGCGTTTCTGTCTCTCGCTCGCTCTCTCTCTCTCTCGCTCTCTCTCTCACTCTCGCTCTCTCTCTCTCTCTCTCTCTCTCTCTCTCTCTCTCTCTCTCTCTCTCTCTCTCTCTCTCTCTCTCTCTCGCTCTCTCTCTTTCCCCCGCTCTCTCTCTCTCTCTCTCGCTCTCTCTCTTTCTCTCTCCCAATTTTTCTCGATTTTTTCATATCAAATACAGTAATTAATATTGATCGCGAGAAATGTGTCAATGTGCGCGGTACAGTTTGAGGTATCGCACGACATTGTTACCGGTTGATAGCTGAACAAACACGCGATTTGATGGGAATCCAAGACACGTGGCCAACGCTTACTTGAAAAATCGGATTAGATGAAAATGATTTGGTTAACGTGCGATGAATTTGAATATGCAAATTGGAACCGATGTGGTTTTTGGTTGGATCCGGCTCGAAAAAACGCTAATTTTTAGTTCCTTTCGCCCGAAGATCATGTTTGAACGGACCCTGGGAATGCCATCCAATGCCATTGAACGAATCAAGTTTCTATGCAAGTGGTTGGCTGGCGCGACTCGTCGCCAATGTCGTTCTTCATTGTCAAGACAAACGTTTCAAATGAACCAACAATGAAACAAAGCCCATACATTTGACGACGAATTCACACCGATGACACATCAGCCAAGTCACACCAAATCGTCGGCAGTAGAGCCTAAGAAAGAAGATGAAGGAAAAACAAAAACTCGTCAAATAAATAAACAAAACTGATGAAAAAATATGTATATTCGCCACGACCTGGCACGAGCGTTTTCGATCTTCATTTATTCCAGACGATGGTAAAAAAATTCATTAATCGGATGATTTAGCTGCTGCGCCGTGTGGATCGTGTTCTTTTATTGATATCGGTGGTTAGAATCAAGCATTTATTGAGGCATCTCGGCATCATGCGCCGGTCGAAGACTAGTTTGCCATTGGTATGACCGCTACAGCTTACAACTTTTGATACCAAAAGTGATAGTAACAGTAACGTTAGCAAAGGCATGACAGCGGCTTAACTGGCGCGCAATCACATCTGTTTGTTGCTAATTTACATTTGTTTCAACTCGTTGATGATTACCATGCATAATCAATTTCCTGTCATATTACGAATTGATAATTAAATTAGTTGAATTTATTGACAAGTTATCAAATAATGGATTGGAGGGCCACATGCGTGGGGAAAATGTCAAATGGTCCCACTCAGCTCCATCTGATTAGCCCCGCTCCCCAATCGCCCCATCGCGATTGATCCTATTGGCTCAACGAGTCACTCCTGAATGCTCCTGGCTACAGTACCATCAATCACAGCAAACCAATTGGTGCCTCCTTCGGCACGAATAACTCCAGTTATTTCATCAAAACTTTCGTCCTTCAACTGGTGTCTCAAGTCGAAACCTGCAAAAAAGATCAAACACATCGAATTCGCTTTATTATTCGTTTCACGCTTTATTCTGCCTTCACTCGACTGATATTTCATATGTTGCCATTTGGAAAGTGTATTTTTTCCCCTTGATGACTGTTGATGCGGAGTCAAGCGGCGGCGGTACTAGAGCGCGACAGGGTGTTTCGAAATAATCAATTTGATGACAGTTTCCATTCCATCGCCCATTCCTCTTCGATTTATTTGCGTATTGACAAGTTATCAAATAATGGATTGGAGGGCCACATGCGTGGGGAAAATGTCAAATGGTCCCACTCAGCTCCATCTGATTAGCCCCGCTCCCCAATCGCCCCATCGCGATTGATCCTATTGGCTCAACGAGTCACTCCTGAATGCTCCTGGCTACAGTACCATCAATCACAGCAAACCAATTGGTGCCTCCTTCGGCACGAATAACTCCAGTTATTTCATCAAAACTTTCGTCCTTCAACTGGTGTCTCAAGTCGAAACCTGCAAAAAAGATCAAACACATCGAATTCGCTTTATTATTCGTTTCACGCTTTATTCTGCCTTCACTCGACTGATATTTCATATGTTGCCATTTGGAAAGTGTATTTTTTCCCCTTGATGACTGTTGATGCGGAGTCAAGCGGCGGCGGTACTAGAGCGCGACAGGGTGTTTCGAAATAATCAATTTGATGACAGTTTCCATTCCATCGCCCATTCCTCTTCGATTTATTTGCGTATATTAAAACGAAATACAGAATTCTACCCCCAACCGATCGATGTCAATGTCTCCATGCTCCATGTTTTCAGCAAAATGATTGTGTTCGAATGTCCGAGGTGGTCATTTTATGACAGTGAAAGTCCAGGAAGATTAGGAGGAGATAGCTCATCGGCTTACTAGGCAGGCTTACCTATGAGTTTGCATCGATCAGTTTTCGAATGCGAATCAACTGAAACTGCGTAGCACAATCCAGACCAGCCTTTTGCCGGATTGAACATCCGCTTTGGCGGAGCCCGAAAAACGGAGAAACCCAACAGAGCCAACCATAGTCGAGTGAAAACTAGTTTCAAAAATATGCTAATCAGACGTTTGATGAAAAGAATCTGCTCATTGGCAATAAAATAGCATCACAAACTGGAAAAAGGAGAAATCCCATTGAACAATTCAATGAGCTTTGATGAAACAATAAATGGTTCAGTCTTTATTATCAATATATCGTAAGCGATGATATATTCTCATCTCGCTGCCAGTTGATGCTGCGACGACGAGGAACCCTTTAGTTTTCATTCACAAAACTTGGCATTGCACCTCACATTGAATGTCGTGAGATTCCGCAAAGACGCACGAACGATTTCAACGCAAATTTCCTTCGGAATGACGGAGTCAATGAACACAAGGACAATTAATTCCTCACCGCGTGCCGACGTGCGGTTTACCCAAGGGTGCTGTCATCTGGAGCGTTGGAAACAATTAGCTGAATTTGATCAAATCCATCATGATCGACGATGTTTTTACCTGAAAATCAATGAGTTGAATTTAATGAAGAATAATGAATGCATTAATGTCGATCCATTTGACGCCCACAATGTTTATCGTTTGGCATGAATTACTCTCGAATACCCCAACGCAAAGTAAACAAAGAGGATTTTGTCTTGAAAACAAATTTCGGGTGATTGCCTTGAGGCCACTGTTGCTATTCGCTTAAACTTTAAAATCAAAATGCGACGAGTTTCTTCTTGCTGTTTCCACACTGAACTCCCACTAAATGATTGATTCGAATCGAATAGCGTTCTAGCCATTCCAGTCAAAGCCGAGAAAATGGTCTTCGCCCAACACAGATTCAGTCTTGCAAATCCCGCAAACTCCAGCAAACATTTTTGATGAGCCAATGTGAAGTCGACAGATACATTCACAGCGTGAATATTTCAATTTCGAGCGCAACAAAGTGACAAAAATCAGGTTAGGATTGCTCCGCCATTTTTTGTTTCTCAACAAAAAAAAACCAGGCGAAAAACAAGAAAACACAAAGAAGAAATTTCCATTATTTTTCGACTGGGATTTCGTATGTTTAATTTAACCAGAGCAAGTGCTAACAATCTTCATGAAAAATGTTCACGCACAGAATGGGGCATTCAAATATGATTTTTTCCCATCGACATTGACATTGGCATTTGCTCACACACACACACACACACACACATCTACACATTGCTAATCACACGCACACAACCACACACTCATATGATATTGCCGACAGACAAATGACTCTTCATTTATGGTCGAACTATGTACATATACATGAGTCTATGCTGAGTACCAATTTCGCACACACTTGTTCCGATTCAACCGATGTTATATTTAGAACAAAAGCATGGCATTTCGGTACATAATATCAGACTTGAAAAATGATCAAGACAAGAAGAGAGGAAATCAAAAGACTTTGGTAGAGCTATAAACGCCAGTCGAGAAATGAGAATGAGAATTTGCCACTTCGAAATTTGAATTCGGATGCGTGCGATGCCAACTGAACGAACGTTTACTTGCTTTGTTGTTGAATCCCTAATTTTCTCACATGTTTGTCACGATTACGACGACAAATGTAATTACTTCTGCGTTTGTTGACAATGTCAACGAGACCTTTGTGTGACTATTTCGAAAAAAAAAAAAGAAAAGCAAAAAGAAGAGAGATCAGACCGCAGACATAGCGTTCATTATCTTTTGCCGAATCAGGGGGGGAAAAATTGTCTTTCGGCAATGCCCATCGGCTGGAACGCAAATTGGTTGTCGCACAATCGATATCGACTTGAGTGTAATATTTTCATAGCCAACTGTAACGAATGTCTCGTTTCGAATCAAAAATCCAATGGAAACATATTAATTTGGGTGGAAGCATGATGTTTGCTCAGCACGGATTTATCATTCCATCAATTGGTGACAACCGAATACGAAAGAGAAATAATCATCGGCCACCATCGAACCAATATTCCAACTGCGTGTGTCTGCCATTGAAAATGGTAACAGCGGCCAAATTAATATCTTTCTCGTGTACTGGACGCTAACAACAACAACAACAAAAAACGGCAGTGACAACGAAATTTATTTTTTCTCTCTCTTTCCTCTCTTCTCTCCGCTATCGTTCTTGTTTGCTGTCGCATTTTGCAAATAAAAATGATAAATTAATTGAGCAAAATCGTTTTTCACATAATATCAATACACAATTGGCTACACTGAGTTTATTTACACAAATGAGAAAAAAAGAATGTCGCCATCAGTTGGGCCAAGCCTAAACGATATTTTTTTCAGCGAAAATCGACACTGTTGACAGGTGAAAAACAACGTGTTCATGTGCGCGTTTGGAAAGCGAAAACAACCAAGGGGAAGAAAAAGAACAAGACGAAGATGAAAAATAGCAAGTTTCAATGTTTTGGCTTCTCCAATAATGATCCCAAAAACTGTACGCCTGCTGGAATCCTTGGGCTGACCTTTATCTGTTTTCTGGATTGCCGATCCGAAAATGAATGGATTTTGGTTGTCAGTCGTGTTGCCATTGTCCGTGTAATTCGTGCGAGACACAATCGACAAATGTGTATTTGTCGAGAGAAAATCCGGAAAATGAATATTCGTCATAACAATTCGCATTGTATACGATCTATGATAAATTGACAATAGTCGTGAATCGATGTTGTGTGAATAATCGGTTTGCCTTTTTTAGCCCAACAGTGGAATGGGCTGAAGGATATTGCGTACGTCAAGCAGGGTGAATACGAAATGGCTTGGAATTGTGTAATTTAAACGCAAATTATGGCAATAAAGATTTGGCAATACTCTGCCCTGGCACATTGTCCTTTTTTCGTGCCGCCGCCTTTTCGACTCCTGGATCATTACGGTGGCGTATATTGAATGACGTTGCAATGAAATCGATTGTGTATTAACCACTTACCGATTCTCATTCATTTGAATTCGACGAAAATAGAATCGTAACGTACTGTATTTATCTTAATTAATGCAATTGCATCATTTTTCTTGAAATTTTTCAAGATGCAAATCACCGATATTCCCTCAAATCCACGACGCAATTCGTTCTAATGCCAAAACGTGAGGTTATCGCTGTTATATTTAGCCAATGATTTATTGATCAACCATTATGATAATCATCGTTTTCCGTTGCTTTGAAAAGTTTCGGTTTCTTCTCGGTTCTTGGTTTGATTCAACATTTCGATTTGAATGACGTTTCACCGAATTACTTTACAGACGATTCCTCGTGTTCATTAGACATCGTCGAAACTTTGGCATTAGTCGAAGTTGCGAATGCATGAATCCAAATGGAAAAAGGTGGCCTCAAACCCGCAAAACTCACCCAACGCGGACAGCATTGTCTGTCTCAATCTGTTTGCAAAATATGGCACACAAATGTTGTCCCGAAGTAGTCCCATTACAATTATAAATTCGTCTTTAATGGGCACTGGATATCCCATAAATAATCAACTAAACGTTTTTATGATTATTCTCGTTTGATGATGCTTTCTTAAGCGCTTTTCCACAACACGCATTAAGAATTATATTTAATGTGAATTTTGACGCGAAAGAGACGTTTCTTGATTTTTGTGGCCAAAATTTGGTGCTGAAATGAAAATGAAAATCGATTCTGAATCGAAAATACTTGATGAATCGACAGCTCGCGGATCCAATGCTTGGGGCGTGTTTCTCAGCGATGAACACGGTATTGAGGCCAAGGAAATTTATTGCAAGACCTATAAACTCATACATTCCGAATGAGATTTGATTGCTCCATTTGATTGCTTATGAAAAACTTGTCTTATTGATTTACTGTTATTCAGGATCGTCGTTGCCATCAAAATGCTTCACAAAGTCGGAAATAGTGTGTGGCGATGATGACAATGACATTTCAACGATGGTTCTTTCTTTGACGCAACCATTGCTATTGTTATTCTCCTATCCCGCTGGATCATATTTATCGTTTCGCATAAAAAAAATAACTTGAATTTGTTTATCTAAACATTTGGAATGGGTGATCGGCAAAGCGAAACATGATGATTATTGTGGCTGATTGTTGTTCAAAGTTGTTTTGGTGGCTGTTCAATGGCATGTAGTTTATGATGCTCCGTATACATGTGCAAATGTGACCTACAAACGGACTGAATGCTTGGTCGAGTTATATGAAAATTTTCATTTGATTTTGTTCCAAATATCAAATAAACGAAATCAACAAAAGGCCCTACTGAGACAATGATGCTGAAGCATGAATGAAAATAGATAACGAAAGTCGTAAACGGCGATGAATCGACCGAATGAAAGGAAAACTTTGAGCCATCGCGAGACTCAAGCCACATGGGGGACGATGCCAAATCGAAGGGGTATTAAACAATATTTAAGTCAATATCATTCGCTTTCTATTCCAAGTCTCTCGATTCACTTGCTCAATGTCAACATATCAAATTGATTTGGATTTCTTGTAGTATTTGCCAGTCAATTGATGTCTTCGACGATGGCATTAGAGAAGGCCCTTATTGATTTTCTCAATGACATTGCTACGATACGATTAATAATAGAACGTTGATGAAAGATCCGGACCCGTTGATTGAGCACAGAGTATTCGTGAAAAATGCGTAGATCCTGGTCGATTTTAACCCACACTGAGACACATACACATCCTTAAGGTGGAACACGTTTACGTACGCACACTCAAACCCAATCTCATGTACCGTTCAACACCATTTTACGAAGACAATTCCCAAATCATGCGGAAAATTTTCATTCTGTCACCAAGAATCCAATTAACTTAATGCTAGCATCCCCCCTCACCTTCCGTACTTTTCGAAACGAAAACTTTTGCAAACAGTAATTTATATCGAAAATGAAATAACCGGGCAACAACCGATGTGAAACGGAAACTTTTTGCCCGTTGTGTCTGACTTGACCATTTATCCCCGAAAACATTTGGGTGCTGACCAGTAACCAATGTCTGAGCCATGATTTTGAAATTAGTCAAAGGCGGTGCGGAAACGGTAATCATGTCATGCCGTGAGCATGTGTTCGCTTGTGAGGGAATGTTAATATCCGACCATCGGGTTTGGTCACTTTGATTTTCAAAGCCAATTGACTCCGAGTCAAAGAAACGAGATATTTCTGATGAAATTATTATCAATATAAATAGTTGTCGTCGATAGTTGTCACGTTTGAAAACTTCCGATTTCCATTGTTTTCGCCCGGAAAGGCCTTTAGTCACATTCGCCCCATCACGTGTCGTAAGCAACACCAATCGCCCAACAACACTCAACACACATAAGAGGCCAACGGCTAGATTCAACTCAATGACACAAGCACGTCAGCACGCTCACAATGAGAAATCGATTGGCATTCCTCGATATATTTCAATATATGCCAATTCGACCAATTCAGTTTCTTGATTCGCCGTTGGATTCGTTGACTGGCCCAATGTGATGCGACACATCAAACGAATCAAATGAAATCACAATGAATTGAATTGTTATCTAAACTTTGGTGCGCCGTCTTTGATTTGGATAAATATAGAGGGGTTTAGTGCTGTCAGCTAGTGGGTTGGCGTATTGTTCGGCTAGATAAAATTCGATTCGGAAAAATAGATTTTTCACAGCTTAGCGGACACGGCGGCAATGAACTAACCGAAGGAAAATCAACGCGTGGCCAATCGGCGATCTCATGGGCAACATTACTGATTGTATTAGTGATAATGTCATTGACCGAAATGGAAATGGAAGGAAAATCTATTGTTGGTGTATTTACACTGAGCGCCTCCAAAACCAACGGGAAACTTAATTGGATTTTTTCCGTTAGCAGCCCAACCGATTGGTGATCAAATATCAATTTGAAAGTCATTTTCAGCGATTCCCTTGCAGCAATGTCTCGATTGAACGGCTTGGATTTGGTTGATGGCTTCTTCTGCGAGACTATTCGAATATCACCTTGTCAAATTCATTAATCATTTGGGCAGTTGCGGGAGCTCTTCGTGACAATGCATTTTGTCGATATATTTAAACTTTCTCGACCATCATTCGTTTCTTTTGATTTCAACTAAAATACGAAAAAGGTCAAAAAACTTTTTCGAATCGATCGAATGTCAAGGCCATTAGATTGTGACTGATTCCATAGGTGATTCGAAATGGCTACAACGAAATGCTTTTATGCAAACTCCGAAGAAATTTCCATCAACGCGAGCGTGCCATTCGAATGCATTTCCTGAGTTTCGAAATGTTGAGCTCTCTTTTATCCACTTTTGTTTGATTGCATCACTCGCATACACCCAACGAAATGATGTCATTCCGATGAAAGGTCTCGCTTTTCGAACTTTACGATCGAATGACTAAGCAAATGTGGTCAAACTTCCACGGATACCAATGTAACAGCACAGGCACATCCTCGTCGAACAGCAAAATGCCATTTCGACAAATATGTACAAATTCGATAGTCATTCGATGCAGTTTCGATCTGAAAATTAAAGAGACTGCTGGAAACAACGGCCATGCAGTCGCACAATGTTGTTTACGAAATCGTAAATTGTTGATAATTCAAAGTTCGAAAATGAAGAATACACACTACACCCAATTACCGCATTTTGAATTTTGTTTGCGAGTCTTTTGCAAATCATTCAGGTTATTGAGCGCCTGTTCGAGAGCACCGCGGTTTGTGCACAGAAGGGCAAAGAGAAAATGTGTGCTACCGCACGAATGCTAATCTAATCAATATGCCGAATCGATGGATCACACGATGATATTTCAGAAATTTTGCATTAAAATGCACACAACTGAATGAATTGATGCAAGTCAGACGGACTGTCGATATTGAATTGACACTTTATTTATTTTGTTCATTTTCGACGAGGATTCTTCTCGACCGAGTTTGGGAGAATTTGAATCATCAAAATGGATAATTACATTTTGAGAATGAATCATGGCAGTCCGGTTGACCATGCGGGGACAGGGGCCTTCGTCAGCTGAGTTTGTTGTTTGGATGTACAAACCCTTCAGCCAGCCTCAAACTGTGTGAATCTTCCGGTGGTCGATCTAATCCAGCAGGGGTAACATTGTTCGTGACAGTCAATATTCATTCTGAACCGCCTTCCACATCGATAAATCTTGAATATCCAATAAATTCATCAGCAAACCATGTGCTATTCACACAATGCATTGGAATCGTTCAACTGTTGCCAGACCATGTCTTGTGTCTCGAGACAGCAATTGATTTTCGCTCAGAACATTTCTCGAGTGTTTTTATGCAATCGACCAAGGCTTGAGCGCAATGCCCACACATGATGTTTACGGCAATGTTTCGTTGTTTTTCATCAAATCCCATTAATTTTCAATTTGCATTGTTTTGCGAGTAATCGTTCACTGATTGGAATAAATAACAATGATATTACCAAGAAGGTCTGCCAACACTCAATGGAAAGGCAATGACATGCCCTTCCTCATTCAAACCATCTTGCTAATTTTCCTCCGATTGAATCCCATTTCTCGTTAAAGTATCTCTCAGTAATCGTTTGCAAACAACGGAGCACTTCTTTGATTGAACTTTTCTCCGTTGATCAATGGGCTTCTGTGAGTTGTCGTGCCATTTACTTCGTTTTCATTCAACCTCTCCTGATTCCCCGAACCCCCTCCTCAGCCCAAAGTCATATTTTATTGAATGACAGCCAAATGATAACTGCAAAGAGACGATTTTCCCAAACGCGAATTTTGTCGAGCACCATCAATTTGGTATTCAGGTTGATCGACTCGGTTATTCTATTGGTAAATGATTCTGACAAAGTTCATGGTGCGAGAGAGCTGTGCCATTCGAACGATATCCGGTCGAATAGTCTCTGTCTGAAACTCGATTCTCGTTCCATCATGGACCTCAGGGCTTCTTGGCTCGGTCGGAAAAGCCATGCATTTATTTCTATCATAATCCCGATTGGCTTACGATTTGTGTGTGATGGGGTTCCCGGTGTGCGGCAACAGCAAAATGGAAAACGGCTTTTGATAAGCTTTCGAATGTTACGGTTTGGCAAATAAAGTGTTTTCGACGAAAATCGAATCACAAAATTGCATTCGATTGCCGCAACCATTCTCAACCTTCGACCAAACATTGGCAACTGTTTCAGCTTTCTTTCGCTTCCTGATCCGCCTCTCAGCGATGAACAATTAACACAAACAATTTCCTGTTTACTTTCCAAATGTTTGTCGGCGAAAATCCAGCATTTTTCTGTCATGCACGCTAACATATGCGTTGATTGGTACGAAGTGCTCCTCAGCAAACGTTTTTTCTTCTCCCTCCGAATCGCACGTGTTTTGTTAACACAAGCAACTTTATCACGGAAAATTCATGAGAAGGAAAGAGAGAGAGAGAGAGAGAGAGAGAGAGAGAGAGAGAGAGAGAGAGAGAGAGAGAGAGAGAGAGAGAG
>JANSTV010122262.1:0-18136 GCA_027564135.1 Lestremia cinerea
AGTGAATAGACAAAGTGCCAAGTTAAGTAATATTGAAAAAGACAAAGTGGATAAGATGTAGCCGCTATTACAGCACCAATGGAACAAGAAATCGTTTGAATTGTTGTTGTTGGCCGTGTGCTTTGGTGTATTTCGAACGAAGAATGGAAAAACATTTGAAAACTTTTGTTCTGAATAGACTTTTCGAAAATGTGTTTTAGTGTGTTGTGTGTCGTATGTTGACCGAAGACACAAAGATCCGAATGGGCATGGGCTTGGAGTCGTGTAAAAGAAACCGTTTGCCGACAACGGTGTCTCATACAAAGCGGTTGCAGAAACTTAATCATTCATCGACCGATATAATTTTCCCCGGAAAATTAATTATATAGATCTTTTCGGGATGGATCTTTCAAAAAGCCGCTTCGCCATTGAAATGCATACCAATCTAATGCCAAGACACTGCGGAATTATCGAAAATGAAATCAATTTCGATTTTGGGAAGACGAATTATCCGTTTGGCAAACAAGTAATGATTAAATCTTTGGCTGAGATAAAGAGGCCATACACGATTCCCGTAGCCGTCATCTTCGACCGTTTACCGATTTGCGGTGGGAAATGGTTAGCAATGCGATGAACATTTTTGTGGAAAATTTTCAAAAGAATCGCATTTTAATGAATTTGTTTGATGAGATTGTCATTGGAGCAGCACATTTCAAAAGGAATTAATTAAGAGTGGATGTCACGAGCGTCATTGAAAATTTAAGAAGTTGTTGAATTTATGTCATGACGTATCTCGATGGTCGTTTTTGCTTTTTCGTTTTCCTTTTTTCCCGTTTTTATCGACATCTTTCCTTTTTTTCATTCGGGTTTCCCGCATTTCTTTATATGACTCGTATGTCGCTTAATGTTAAAACATGGACTGTTACTGCGAGTACGCACCGGCAGCAGTGTATATTTTATGTGTTGTTGTTGATGATGGCAATATCATCGGTGCCATCACAAACACATGGGGAACAACTAATACATAAATGCATGAAGTCTTGTTAGTTTCATCAGTCGGACATTTATTTCAAATAAAATATCCTTTTTATTACGCAATACCGTGGTGGATGCTGGGTCCATGGCACAAAGCATCCTCAATATGATCTCAATATAGATTTATAGTGGATCAATTGAAAAAAAAGTGAAGAAAATATTATGGTCACTGGGTTTTTATGTGACCGATTTTATGTGACCGGGTGTGAGTGGATGTGGGTGACTGTGTCCCAGCAATATCGCTCATACAAACGAACGGTAGAATGAATGGACGAAATAAATAAAACGAAGGAATCGATGGAGCAAAGGATGACAACCGAAGAACGTATGTGCCTTGGATTATCAATAGCACTGAATGACTGGACAACGAGAGTCAACTAAACTGATATGATTTATATTTTATTTCGGAATTTTACGTGGATTTCATTCGATGGAATGCGATAATAAAGCACCCGAGAAAATGTCGATAGGAAAACAACGTAGCTGAAGAGTTTCGACCTATAAATCCAAGTTCCCTGTGCAAATAACAGTTTCTAGTGCGGTGAACGCACTCATTACGTCAGAATTCAAGACGTACGCGCTCAAATGTAGAGCTTCCGCCATCAAAGTGCTCAACAATGCAATATCGCAACCAACACGAATGCTTTCTTTCATCGCGGAAATTTTTTAATGTGAACATTCAGGCCAACGATGGCCATGTGAAAATCTAAAATTTCATTCACTCGTCGAAATAAATATGTATTTTTCGTGTTGGCAGCATGATTTATTGCACACACTATCGCAATCTACACTGCTTATAACTACGAGCATGAATAAAAGGCTCTTTTTGTTGTAACAAAAGTTTGAATCTGAGAATGAAATGAACGAAAACGAGGACGATGAGCCACGGCGAGAAAGACGACGATAATCACAACGTTGAAAATGGTTGCAAAAACAACAACAACGACACCAGCATCGACGACAGCTATGAAACTTCAGATGAGAAAGATGACGATGAGAAAACGGCCCAACGAAGTGAAATGAAACGGAACAAAAAAAAATTGTTCTTACTTGAAATTGTAGCTTAAATGCATTAGTTAGATATCTTACAAGAAATAAAGTTCCATAAAAATGAAACCATAAAGCCGGCCCCCATATAATAGACTCTGAATTACAAGACCATAAAAATATTACGCGTTGTCGACAAGGATGATGACGACGGGCTTGATGAATCCGGCTGAGGAAGATGCCGTTCAGGAACTGTGACGATGGAAGGAACAACAAACTGAATGGGACGCCAGAAAATGGAAGAGAGAGAAAAAGAAGGAAAGAGAGAAAAAGAGAGAAGAGAGAAAAAATATAAGTTGTTATCTGCACTAGCTGCTCTTGGATGGCCGATGATCGTGCCAGAGTGAATCTGGCTGTGTGTTTTGATGTAACGTAATTTGTATATGAAAGCAATGGCTATTCGGTGTCTAAATAGCGCTATTCACAATTTCTCTGTGCTGTTCTCCCATTGTGTTCGGACCGGCATTTTGTCTTTTCTCCAGCAGCATCGTCCTCATTGTTGCTCTGGATGTCTTCGTTTTCATAAAAAAAAAAAAAAAAAAGCAGCGAACATTGTCGACCGAAAAGGCGAAAAGAACGTTGGAGTAAAATTTTCCGAAAACGTTTTGCTCTCCTACTGTGTTACATACTTAATTTGATTTGGTTGAATGGGCTATCAACCGTTTTTTCCTCTGCTCTTCGTTTTGCCGTTTCCTTTCATTTTGATTTCTTTTTTATCTGTTCTATCGACCTATAGTGCAAAAGAAAACCGGGGAGCCGGGAAAAAGAGCGAGCGATAATTCAACAAGTAATGCCCTACAAAGTATTGCATTGGAAACGTTTGTGTTTTGTTTGGGAAATGATAAAATCTTTAAAATGTTCTTGTCGACGCTGTTGATGATACAGAATGTGCACTAAAACAATTTACCGTTGCCTTACTAAGCACGCATTGCATATTGGCAAAAGCAACCACTTCCAATGTTTTTGACCATTTGCTTATTAAACAACACCATTCAATTCAATTGAGAACTGTTGTATATCCGTGTATTTCACAAAGTTCACTCATCGAACTATTAAATGATATCGAATTCAAACGAATTTCCATCCCGCATCTTTTCTACCGTTTCGGCAAGCTCAAACGAACATTTTCAATTGAAATAATTGTGTGGCTTTTGAAATGTAAGGGGGAGATTTCAGCACGAAATGGGGAATTGCGAAAAAAAATATAGAATGAGCCGAAAAGAAAAACGTGCGGTAAAACCGTCTGAGGGAGAACAAGCAGGATTTTCAAATGGAAATTGAAATAACGAACATCGTAAATGTTTGTATCGGCATTAAATGCACACGGGAGAAAAAGTCAGCTGGTGAGTGTATGTGTGTGTGTGTTGTGCGTGCGTGTGTGTGTGTGTGTGTGTGGTCTGTGGTATAAGTACATTAGCCATGCATTGTACACGAAATCAAACGAAATGATGGCTTGTCTGTGAAGTTTTTGCGAGATTACGTTTTTTTGTAAAATAAAATTGGGAAAAAATCACCAAAGGAATGACGACGCAGATTCTATTCGCAAATCAGGTCTTTGAATGATCTTCCAACAAATGTTAAGCATTCAATGTTTGGGGAGATTTTTATATGCAGTGACTGGTGCCATCAAGATCAGATACTGATTTATACGCCAGTTTGTTGGTAAACTGACGAAACACTCGTATCAAATTACCAATATGTTTTTTCCCTCTGGAGTTTTGTTTAGTGGTTAAATAGGCATAACACACTCATCTCACGCTGTAATTGAACGCACTCATGAATCGACCGACGAGTCCTGGGCCCGTTCAATACCTCATTTCTTCTCGTCGAATTAACTTTTTAGCATGCGAGTAGAAAAATGGTAAAATACTTCCAAAATGGTGATTTCATTCCAAACTTTCTCGGAAAATAACCACATTTACCCAGAACGCTGTCAAAGTTTCATATTTATAACGCTATCATACGCAATATTCCCTTTCAAAATTCCAAATGTGCATACACATGGAAATGAGCTCATCCGACGTGATTCCTGAGTCCTGACCAAGAAAGGTAACTTTCTATTATCCGATTGTATGGTCGACCCAATGCAAATATCAAAATAAAACCACAATTCATTTTTTTCTTGTTTCTCACACCAACCACAACGATAGAGTTGAAATGGCCTCAACGATACAGGGATCACATTTGGCCAACTCGTATGGCAATTTTTGTAACAATGCTATTTGCCTGATCCAACGCTCATACCGAACAACAAAGCAAACAAACAACATTTCAAGTAAATTGCTTTTAGTCTTATCTGCGATAAAATATTAGTTGGAAATTTCTAAAACAAGGGATTTGCCTTTGATGAACAATAGAAATAGAAATGAACGGAACGGAGCACAACCAAACATCCGTACTCAGAACGGCATTAAGTCATCTCTACTTGGCCAAATATCCTTTGTTACTTTTGTTAATGAGCTCAGTCGATGGTGGAGAGCACTCTCACTGGAATGAGAACTAGAATGATAAAGAAATAGTCATTTTATTCTTCCTGTTTTAGACTATTTAAAACTGCTTGATCAAGCAACTGAAGAAGAATATTTCATTTTAAAATGGTTAAATCGGCATTTATAGTGCTGTACCGCTTCCTCCAGCTATGATAGATACTGTTTCTACCGCTATATTCTGGGGGTGGATATTTTTTGGGTATCTCATTTTTCTCTATCACCAAATTGCTGTCGAAAACGCGTTTCTGAGTAAGTGGCTAAAGATCATGGCAAAGCTGATTCACAATTTGATGACTGAAATGCAATTTCTATCAAATAGCCATGGGGCTTGGAAGCCTGAGTTCTGTGCTCGTTACCCTACAAGTTGGTAGGGAACATTGTCGTAAAGCAGTAAGAAACTTCGAAAATGCCGAAATGGAATCTATTGTTCTTCAACCCGACTCTAATTTTTCTATTGGAAAAACCGATTCCTATGAATCAATTGCCCTTTATGAAAAATTTTTAAGACCAGTGCGTCTGTGCAACGCTTCAATCACTAATGCAGCACTTAGTCTTTATTATGACCCCATCAGTCAAGGGAACTATGATTGGAATATACCTGGCCGGGAATTGATGTTTCAAAGAGGTGGTGAAGATGATAGTGGTGAAAGCGATACAGTCGATGATAGATTAAATAGTGGAAGCAAAGGAATCGAGGAAATCGAAGAATACGGAGCCAGATATGTAGAGAAAATGAGAAGGGCAGACCCTATCTCTTTCTTAGAACTTGGCTACCTGGTCGTGAACCCAACGAGAAAATCGTAAGTCAAAAAACCATTGCAGATGATCTTACCAAAATAATATCGTATTATGGAAATCTTGTAGGCGCTGACTTGATAAGAAAACAAACCAAAAAAGGTTATGAATTGGATTTTGTTGATTGGCCTGATCTGGGGAATAAGTTTACCATTGAAATCTAAAGAACTAGTTTAACTGATGATTTTAACAGTTTTCTGAGCGATTTTGAAGATGTACTGGAAGTTGACACTCTGAACTTTATGCAACCAGCAATCAGGTAATTTGGTCCACTCAATTCGATTTTCAATCAACCACAATTATCGAAAATTCATCAATTTCAGCCCTTTGCACATTCAGCAAGAAATGACTTACTTTAACGGAGTTACTTTGTGGAATACTTACTATCGACATTATTGGTCGACAATTATGTCCAGAATATAGACTAGTAGCATTTAGATCCACGCAAGAGCTTTCAAACTAGTTCTAAAATGATCCTCTTTCTCATTTCCTAGTCGCCCACTTCAATAGGGTTTTCAACAAGCAGCGCCTCTATGATCATAATGTCCTACGTCTATTACGTGACTGCATGAGTTCTGGAGGGGAATGTGGGTCATTGTACGAGGATGCTCGATTGAGTTTCAACAAAATGATGGAACCAATTTTGTCCCAAGTTGGAACAAACTACCAGCTTTTCATGAAAAACATCCCCGATACTCTGAATCTTGAAACGTGAATTCTTAGCACTCTCTGACCGACAATACACGGAAGAACAATAATACCATTATAATGATTTCGTTTTCAGGTATGAAGAAGCGGCAGAAGAGTTGATCTCTGGAATATTGACAGCCAATTATCAACCAGCAGACGATTTATCTAGAAAGTATGCGATAATCAATCACCTTGCTTACGAATATGTATAGGAACTGGTGTTTTCATGTTTATACTTGCTACACTTTCAATATTTGTATCACTTTCATCTAATGCTTCGTTTTTCTTTCAGTCACAATACTTCAATCGAGCAGCTTTTTTAGAGCGAATAAATACTGGAGATGAGCTTTTACGAATTGCTGGTGCCATTGAAAATACAAGCACAGAGATTTATATGTGGCGGCCTACAGAACCGGTTACACCTGTGGTAGCAGAGCCAACGAAATAAGAGTTTGGATTGAAATTAATTTCTGATGTCATCGCATGCCTGAAAAATAGGCTCGAATCAAAATGATTCAATTAAATTTCTTGGTCTAATCCAAAAACATTATGTATTTTTATAACTCACAACACAGACTGAGGAAAGGTTTGAATGTTATCTATAAGGATCCCTTTCCTAATTGGTTGTTAGATTATCTGGTTTGGCGTTTTGTACGACCCAAGATGCTGTTGACTGCGTACGACAAAGTACGAGGGCAGAGATTTTCTGGTTGAATTCATGTTATCTCAATCAATGGGCAATGGGCAAGCGAATGACAAACATTGATTTAGAGTGTCTCAAATCACATTTACGTTTTGTGACAACTCGGACAAATGCCGAATGTGACCCAAATCGATTGCGACATAATTAGTTTGATAGAAATTTCATTTGTTCTGCCCAGCAGCCACAAAGCGTCAATTATTTATCGCTTCGTTGTGTGAGCATCGGTCCAAATTCAAGTCTATTTGATTTTCCACCAAGCATCGTTTTAAATCGAGATTTGAGGTTCTGCCGCAAAAGAGCGTTAATTGATTAATCTGAAAAGTTCTGAATTCGACCCGGAAAAATGTATGAATATTTTTTTTCATTTCCATGAAGCATGGCTACCATACCGAATTTTGGACGTGAAAATGTCAACAACCATTTCTCATGCTTAAATTTGCCCCACACACATCCCACCCGCTTGTGTGCACTGCTGTCACTAGAGGAATTTTGTGATACGAAAATGACTGATTGAGGGCTATTTAGAATACTTTCATTAAAATATATCAATCATTGATTTTGCGTTGCAGAGCAATTATTTTCATTGACAGGCATTATGGCAACGCCAGGATAAATCGCACATTCATATTCATCACTTCTAAAAGGATGACGACATGATTTAAGCTAATTGAATTTTTTCCCCCATCATACTCCATCAATCTCTCTTCAGGTAATTGAAGCCGTCCGCAATGCGACCGCTGATTTTATATTGGAGAATTTTTTTCCAGAAAATCTTGAGCTTCCCTTTGAACTTTTGCTGCACTGGATCTGTATTTTTAGTGTAATTCTGAATTAGAACTCATCAAACTGTAACAGGTGTTAGACACTTGATCAGAATAGACACACCCATTTGTGCTTGCATTGAGGCGTCATTGCTCTTATCTCGAAACGCATTCGCTTGTCTCATCGAGACATTGCAACTAATGCCCATTTAACTGTTCTCAAATCGACCGCTCAACCGAAAGGTTTCCATTGCATGCTTGATGAGATCACAATGAATCACATTGAATATTCCGTCAGTTGAGGCGAGGTCATTGAATTATCATCAGCAGCGCGCTACAGCAATGCGACACACAAGATAATATTTCTTGATTAATTTTTGAGTCGATTACGATATAGACAATTGTAAGTCAGCGCAAATGTTCTATTCAAATAATTTCGATTTTATTATTTCATTGCTTATTCCGAAAAAAAATTAGCCGGTGCTGATTTAGTGATGCTGGAGCGAAGAATCGCTTGCACAGATTTTAATTAATGCATTTGTTACATTACTATTAATTTATTTAGGAAATCCCCATATTTATAAATAAGAAATTTACAATGCATTTCTTGAGTTTATTTTAGAAGTTTGCAATATTCTATTCGGCTTTCAATTCAACGGGCAATTCATTATATAATTATACTCCATTGTAAATTGTTGAATTTTGATTCATTATTTTTCACAATTTATAACGTAATTTGACCTAAAATAAAGCAAACGCCATACAAAATAGTAATAATCAGCGGCAGGTTGGGAATAATATTAATAAACGAAAAAACACACTGAATTCGTCTTATCGCGGAGCTCTTCAACCGAAGCAGCGTCACCGCAGCAAAATAGGAAAAAATAAGGACAAACAACAGGAACAACAGGAACAACAAAAACGCCCAATAAGTGTAAAAGCAAAAAGCCACCAGAAAAAAAAACAAGTTAATATAAAAATGCTCAAGGGTTATTTGGGGTTGCATCCTATTTGTTGGCACCATATCTTGATGATGATGGGTAGCTAAATACTCGCTGGCACAATGGGACGACAAAAAAAATTCACATTTTAGCACACATACATTCGTCAACGTGCCTACACCAACACCAGTCACAGCGTTAGAAGCAGAAAAAAATGTTGGAAGGAAAGATAAATTCAAGGATAAATATAATGACACACGACGAACATAGGGGCTTCTTTTTGACTGTGAATGCACCATGAAGAATGTTTCTAACCTTTACGCTTCCTACGATGCTTTCAATTTATTCGACGATTCAGTTAAATGAAAAAAAAAATTGACAATTTTACACCAAACTGAACATATTCTATCGAAAAATAAGGCCCGGCTGAGAGCAAGACCTGGTTGGTATGGTATCAAATGCTCTTGGATGTATATACATAAAATGTGAATAATATGAAAGAAGGAAGCTCCATCGACTGGCACATAACAATGGCATGATGGCATGCAGAAACAAAGCTCATAAATATACGCAGCCAAGTCGAGCAATGAGATGAAAAGAAAGTATTTTGCGGGGAGTTTCCTTGCAGCCTCTTCGACTTTGCTCCGGTAAGTTCAACGCATCTCTGGTTCTATTCAGCCGAATTACGTTATTTCACGTAGTTGGTTTGCTGAAGAACTGATTTGTAATTCAATACACGTCAAGAGTAGCTGGCTGAAAAGAAGAGACCTACGAGGGACGACCGAACCAAGCGACGGCGACCGATTGAGCATCAAGCAACACCAAAAGCAAAGAATTCTTCCTTGCCACATTTGCGACGGTGATGATTCTTTTCATTTTCGGTCTCGGCTTTCTTTATTCATCAACGCTGAATTATACAATATGTGCTCCAATAGCCTGAATGTTTCCATTAAAACAGCGATGGCGGAAACAGCAATGGCGACCGCTGCCTCTGCTGGTATTGCCGATGCCATTGCTACGCCTTGGCGCTGTTTCTGTTATTATAATAAGCAGGTATAATGACTCTGGTCGCGACTATGAAACGACAGACATTTCTGACAGAAAACAAATACATTTCAATGGTTGAGTGTCGACTTGGAATCATTCATCGGGCAACCGTCATTCAGTCGATTGCTTTCATCCTACCGAAATGGTTCATTCATTATTAAGCAATCAACAATGTCTTTAATCATCGCACCGTCAATACATCAAACAAATTGAGACGCGTCACGACGACATTGCGTATTTCGTTGATTAAGAATGTCAATGAACAAAGTGGCTGTCTGCGGCTTTGTTCGCACCCGCCATTCACGAACGATATGTGTGCCATTTGTTTTCATTGTTTTCTCTCCTGCTTTATCGTTTGACTGCATTTCGATTGTTTAACGGTCAAATGCCGTGTGTGGGTTCGGCAAAAGAAAAAAAAACGCAAACAAACTCTCAGCCTCATTATCATGAGAGATGTTTATTCATTATTTTTGCCAGGTTTTTGTCCGCTTTGAAAAACAACCTAAGCTCATCAATGCACAAGACGAATATTAACCGAACGGAAAGTTTGAATGAACGTTTAGACATTAAACGCAGACGATGGATACGTCGACAAAGACGACGACCCGGACGACGACATTGACACCAAATTATAAATCTAACAATTGCAAGCCGTAAATCAAATCAGAAAAGATACGAATATTCAATTATCGTACGGATTATGTGAGTGTGTGCTTGTGCGATTGCAAAAACAAATGAAAGAAACAAACAACGACACACCATCGGAAAGTCGAATGGAAATTCCTTTGCTGTTCCACATAGACCCAGCAAACACAATTTTGAAGTTTCAGCCGGTGATTTTCCACGTTTGCTTGTTATTTTGCTGCTCATTTCCGCTGAATTAAGGCAACACAAAGGTATGGAAAATAACCGTATGGACCGTCAAAATTGCGTTCGCTGGGAACGAAACTCATCGACGCTGGCGGCTAGTCAATTCTCATTGAAAATCATCCATTATCCGACCCAAGGCACAACAAACAATGCCATGTCATTTAGTGAAAACCATTGCACAGCCATGCACGGTTGTTCTCGAATGAAATTTTGATGAATTAATCAAATCACGGCGCGATACGTGCGTGCATAGGGCGCTGAGGACGGTACTATTTGTCAGTGCTGGTGCATAAGCTGCCAATGAAATCACGGGCATCTCTTCAAATAAACATTTTTGAATGGGAAAACCTTTTAGTCAGACGACTTAGTGCTTGTGTTCATTCAATGAGCACCACTTTCACTGGCAAAATCACAATCCGTACACAGTCACCCAACAAACACATTCTTTGATTGTGGCAACCAACCGACAGTAAAACCGAGTCAACAATAATATCAATTTTAATAAAGGCATTTTCACGGTGCTCTGAGCATATCAGGGATGAATGCGAACCGAAATGCTATTCGTTGTTTGTGTTTTGACGTCAATTTCAAAGCACTCGCAGATGGAAAATCATATCGTCATTATCATCGCCGTCGACAATCATGACTGTGCCTCACCAAAGGCAACACAAGCTACAAAATAATGGCAAGTCAAAAAATTTTTTGCAGTTAATTTTGTCACACAAACGCCGGCACACCGATTGCATCAACAAATATCACTGAAATAGGCAACAATATTTATGTAAACACAATCGAAAATGAAGGGCGAATGGCAATATTGTGCGTGTGTCCCGCAGGTATATTTCAATTTATACGTTTTCATTCAATTATAAAGTTTCAATTATTAATCACTTAGTCAATTTACGTAATGGAAGGATTGTGTTAAAAATTTATGCCGAGTTTCGTTTTCGCTGATGGTGAAATTGTGACAATGGTGCGGTGTATTGACCATGGGATTGGTGACGAAGACTTGCAATTACTTTGCCGATCTGTTCGGTGAATGATTTTTCAAACAGAATCGGGAGAAGGTCGTTCTTTTTTTGTCCTTAAATAACTTACTTCTATAATAATAGTCCAATTTCAAATGGGTAAGCGCTTAGAAACGTGTTTTGGAACATACCTGGAAAGACAAAAATAAAACAAATAATTAGTTATGCTCCAACACTAGTAACAGCACTCACTCTCTCGCCACTAGTGAGGAATGCGAAGCAAATGTGAGTTTCGACCGAAACAACAGTCAACATAAAAATAATTGTCGTCTGGCCAATGCAAATACTGAAAAAAGGAAAAAAAAATGATTGTCCGCCCCGAAGACCGTCTCCTGTTATTGACGTCAAAAGTCATTTCGGTAAATACCCTCATCAATAATTTGATTCAGATTTTTTTTTCTTGGACAATTCAAATGAAGACAATCAATATTTTTTATTCTTCTTTTCTGCTTGGATGTTGATGTCTCTAGTGTATTGGTTTCGTTTTTCCATTTTCAATTACATTGGCAGACCATCATAATATCCCCTATTAACACAAATCTTCTACAAGAAGTAAAAAAGAAGTCTTTCAGATAGCGCCTGTTTTGCAAAATATTTTCTTTTAGAAGTCTTGTGTTAATAGGGATCTATAACATTCTATCAAGAGCAGTCTTCAACTTTTGGCTCGACGCGCTACGTTTGGCATCGCAACATAAATTTCAATGGAACATCTATTTTCACTAACACTTTTCGATTTTTCTGAGAAAAGCCATTTATATAAATCATTTATGAAAATGATTCGGATATTTACATATCGAGACCAACATACGTAGACAAGTAAACAACCTCACACAGATATAGAGTTGCGACAATGCTTTGACAGAGGCAGAGCATTCGAAAAAATGAACATGAAGAAGTTAAAGCGAATGAAGCAGAAAGGATGGGGAAAAATAACGTGAAAATGGAATAAGACATTCGATGGAATCTGCCAATTTCGAAAACATAGCCGATCGAGTGGTTTTGATGGTTCAGATGGTTCAGATGGTTCAGATGGCTGGGATGGTTCGATAGGCATTGTTGTTATCGTTTGAGTAGTGAGATCGGCAAGGCGAATCATCGAATGTGATGAAACCAGAATAATGGGTTCGATTCGTTTGGTTTTATGATATAGTGTTTATGGTTCCACTTTGGGGGATTTACCGAAATAAGTAAGTGTGTCTATTCACTGTACTATTCGATATTTGCTCATAAATAAGTAATTTATCGAAAAACATAAATTGTAATATCAACGTATGTTACGTTGTTATGGTTCAATAGCTCTGTATTTGATGAGGCGCCCGAAGCGCATTGATTGAAAATTGAAAAAGGAAAAAAAGGAAAAACGTTGGCCGATTCGCGAGACGCGATAAAAAAAATTGCGTATGCGAAAAATTCCGGAAATAGACGAATATTCCAAGCCATTCCCAATCCGATTGGAACTGAGCTCAAGATTTCAGAAAGAAGGTCTGTTTGCCTTAATGATGGTGCCCATTTTTCGTTTTTTATTCATTCAGCTCGATTAAATCACTCGTGGATTATTATCGATATTTAGTGACAGTTATTTCATGATATTGCTGATTTTTATGATTTTTATGATTTTTATGGTTCAGAACACGCCCATCACATGATCCCTCAATCATTCACTTCGATGATAATGGAATTTTATGGTCCAAGTTATGACATTCGATGGGCCATACGTGGTTTGAACCATGGAATCATCAAACCCATACATTCACACGTGCACCGAAACAAAACGAACGAGAAAAACGACTTTCACTCGACTGACCGTTACCTGGTCGACTCTTCATTGGTAAGCAATTCACGAATTTCCATCGTGTCGATAAATAATCGTTCATTGATCATAATTCATATCGCAGAGTAGCCAAGAAATTCCGTTTATTGTTTTGCAACCCAAAATCGATGAGTGAAAAAGCCGGAGCAAAAAATGTTATGCCGATATTGTGGAGAATATTTTCTATTGATGTCACTTCAAATATCCCCGCCAATGACAATCTCCTGGCGATAATCCATGAAAAATAATATGCTCATCGTTTATTGTTCGTCGCAAATAGTCGGATCGAGTCACTATGTGACGGGAAATGTGAAGAGTCTCTTGGAGACCGTTGGCCATAGTCGACCAACAAAACTCACGGCCACAATTCAACAAAAATGCAATATGTTATGTTGCCTTTATTAATTTCAATGAGAGCGAGCGATCGGTCTACTTCGTATTGGCAACGGCAATATATAAACGTTGAAATATTTTTGGAATTTTTCATATACCCAACCAACGGCGGGGGTCTACCGCTCAAGCTATACCGTCTGTTGATGCTGACGGCGATGTTGGTGTCAATGAATGGTCTTTCGTATGTAACACAACTTCGGAATGGCCGGCTCGGTAGCGAGCGTACTGGTTGAATCATTTCAGACATTTTCCGAAAAAAAATTTCATTTTCTGGCTCAAGCTTCGAAGCTCATGCAATAACATAGTACATTTTGCAAAAATATATTTACGTTTCAATAGCCATGCCACCGTTCGTTCTATCTATTCAACTGGCAGACGATAACAGCGACAGTGACACCGATTGACGACACTATTCCAAACCGAATCTGAACATGGCCATCTATTTAGCTCAGCCGACAGAGTATGCCATACATCGCTAAAGCAAAAGCAACAGCACCAGCATCACCTCCAACATCAGCCGAAAAACAACAAACCAAATATTCTAAAGGAATGCTTTTATTACTATTTTCATTCACCGCTTGGAATATAAAGTGTCACGTGTTTCATCGTTTTGTGTGAAATGAAGGATGTGGGTGCCACAAAGTATTTCATTATTTCGATTTTTTCGCTTATTTTTTTATTTTTTCGCCTTTTTTGTTTTTTTTTCATTTTCTTTTTTCTCTTTTTCAGTTTCTCGTGCCCTTTTTTATTCTTGTTGGCCTTTGACGCTTTTCATAAAGACCTAAATCATTCGGGGAATACGGTTTTAACCAAATCGTCTTTTATACATTTTCTCTTTTATATTTTCGTGTGCTCCGGCTCTGTATTATACAAAATGAAGGTTTATAAAGCATTAAGCTAATCCGGAAAATACAAGTTAGTGTGTGAAGTATGAATGTGAAACGAGATGGTTGCCGAATTTTCGTATACTTTTTTCTTCCTTCGTTTCACTTTGGTTGCTTTCATTCGAGATTCCATTTATGTGTTTTGCGTTTCGCTTCGTTTTTGTTGCCTCTTTTTCGCTATTTTTAAATTTTACAAAAGCAGAGAAATTCAGACATAAAGGAATAAAACAATTTTTCTTCGTATCCTTTTTTCCGGTGCCGACTGCCGAAGCTGAGCAACTTGTGTGAAGAGACATTATGCGGTGTGCGGTCATTGAACTTAGAGGTCGATCGTTTCAAATGAACATTTTTTTTTGTTTTTTTCTCAATGATTGAATTTCAGAGACATTCAGAAGATTCATTCAAATGACAAAGTGATTTCGTCTCCTTTTTTAGTGATGAATTCATTCATCAAACGAATGGCAGCATTAGACGACATCCAAATTCAAAACAAATTAATTTGCATGCAAATAATGGCATAGGCTAAATCGATCAACGATGTAAACGAATAAATCATGATTAGTGAACGAGAGACTGGCAGTCGAAAAATTCGCCATTTTCGTCTACGACCTACAAACCATGACACGAATCACAACAATCTTCAAACAAATAATATACGTCTGATAAAACAAGCAGTTTCCCTACTTTGTAGGACGAGAGCGACGACGACGACAATGACTCAGACGATGGAAAAGAAATGGCGAAGAAAAATAATAGCAGAAACAGCACAAGCACCAGTACAAGCACACGCAAAAGCACACATGTACACATTAAGACAAAACCGAAAATCACATACTCTTCATATGAACCGCCGCCACGAATGAACAACACTTGGTAAGTTGGAAAACAATCTAAAATATAAACTGAATTGAAATAACGTAGGCTGAAGTGCTGGAACAATTGCAGAGAGAGCGAGAGTGAGAGGAAGTAAGAAGGTGGTTGGTAGATTGCTGACTGGAACGGTGTGTGTTTAAAAATGAAAATTGTTTGTATTTGTTCACCTCTTGCTGCCGAAATTGTTGCCGAAACAAAATGTTGAGCGTTTTCTAAAACAACGATATAATGGGATTCAATTCACAATGCTGTTCGGATGGTTCTGGCAGGCGAAAAGCAAAGCAAAACAGGCAACCATGCAGGAATATCATCAGGAAACATACACCGTCAAAGCGTATATTTCAACGAAATTATATCAACTTATATGTTGCTTGAGGTTATTGTATCTGATTCTAACAACCATCATTTTCACGTCCCCCATCCACATGCGTTGGTGCCATTACCGCACCGCCAAAAAGAATCACTTATCTAATAGACAAGATGTTTTGAATATAAATGTGAAAACAACAATAAATTTCAAAGTAATTCGGAGACATTTTACGGGCACTGGGGGGAACAGGAAAGAGGGGTCTGGGCGAATGGTTTGGGTGGCGGCAACGAATTTGAAAGGAAGGGGCGTACTGGCGATGGTTAGTACCCACAACAACAAAGTTGTAAGTTTACCCATCACAACCGAAGAATCAACAAACCGAACTTGAACTTGTTCACCGTGTATTCATGTATGTGTGCGGTATCTGCACGAATGTATTTCAGTTTCATCTGCTCACAAAAACCGTTCGGCAACAACATATTTCACCGAAGGAACATTTCGCGATCCACTAGAAAATCCCACTGACACACATACGTCACGTTCGGGTTGTATTCGCGTCTTGTGAACCGTCTATATTAATTACGAATTGGTTTTTCATTGAAAAATAACATTACTTTTCCCAACAAGACTTGTGGGCCCCTCGTCGACGATATGTTCATTTCCGAGAATTGGCAGGATTAAATTCGTGCTTGAATAAGCTTTCGAAACTTCAACTCAAACTAACACAAGCTGAAATCGACAGATAAGATGGTCAGCAAATTGGGTCAAGTTGGATGGGAGGCGTCTGTTGATGAATGATCGATTTTGTTGGGCATTCAATTCAAGTGAATCGTACGGCCATTTAGACGACATGCAATGCATCCTATTCGAAGTTCACGCCAAAAAGTTTTCGAGAAAAATAACTCTGACGCGATATTTATTGGATGATTCAAGTGGCAGTGAAGGCACTCATTAATGGATGAATGCATTCAAGCTGATCTTTCCCAGCAAACTCTCAACGCAAATGTTGAAAGACACAAATTGACTGTCCATCGTTATGTATTGACATTCAAATTATTCCAATTCAAAAATGTCAAGATCAATTATTCATTGAAAAAAAAATTAATGAATTTTATCGGCAACTGGTAGAGTAACGAATCGATTGACGCTAATCGAAAAAAGTCAATTCAAAAACATCATTCGAAAGCACTTAATTTGGTGAATGATTGAAACGCGCAACAAAAAATCCCAATAGTTAATTAATTGATGGCAAAAACACTCTCACACTGACATTTTCACATTCATTTAGTTCGACGATGGCAAATCACAGCTTAATTGGTGTCATTAGCGCAATGATACCACCGAGCACTGGACGATTTTGTGTAAAACTATTTCAATAAATTTTTCCAATTTTTATCTTTCTTTCATTTCACCTGGCAAGGGTTTTTTCGCGCAAATGTTTGGTGCAATACCCATGCACAGACATTCACATACATAATCACACATATGCTGCGTACAAATGACATATGGGCCATGTTACGCGAATTGAGAAACAGGATTTGATATCATATTTCAACATCAACATAAATATTGAAATAATGCACCGTTGGGACATTTTAATTATTCAACAAATTTGTTTTAAGCACAGTTCGTAATTAAAATGAAAAAAGCGCGACAACAACAACAAAAATGTCGGGAAAAGCAACAACAGTCACAGCAATATCAAACGAGAGCGACAACAACAACAACAAAAGTGCCCCGCGCGAGAACACTGGAAACGCTGACTGACATCATACATAATTCAACGAAATAGCATAAAATCACAGTCAGATACCGACCATTGGCTACCTGCGATTATTTTTGTTGTTGTTGCTTTTGTTAAATATTGGATCGCTTAATGTAACATGGCCAAATGAATGTTGGTTTTTTGAATAGATAAACAAATGAACGAAAAAAATAGGAAAAAGCAGAAAAAAGAGAAAAATGTCGCCGGAAAAAGGAAAAATTGAGAAGAGAGAGAGGCAAATAACGACAAAAACCATATGCAATGGCATGCCGCATTCGGCGGAGGTCATTACAGCCAGTATGTCATACCGACCATGATAACCATACATTGCACTAGAATATACATTTTGATTGCACAAATGTGTGCACAATTTCATGGCAATTTCTGGAAAACATGAGGTGAACACTGGTCCAAAAAATAGCATACAGAATAGAAACTATAGAAATTTTGCGTGCACCATCGATGATGTATAGATCGTAAATTTGATTAGCAACCAAAAGCGGCCGAGCCATAAGGTTTTTTTGTTCTATGCACATTAGGACGCCTACAGCGATTCAGTCAGTATTGGCTGTGAAGCCCATTTATGTGATATGATCTGGCTCCGGTCGACGCGTTCGGTACTTCGTCGGAACATTTGGCTCGGCCACATGAACCGATCCCGTAGTCCGTACCATGGCAGCCCTACAGACCAAACGGAATCGATCAAGATATTCCGT
>JANSTV010122373.1:0-18128 GCA_027564135.1 Lestremia cinerea
GATGCGTCGCTCAAGTTTGCTACAAATGATGATTTGGTTTTTGGTTTTGGTTAAAATTGGGTTTTATCGGTTTTCGAATGCGTGGCTTGGGTGGTGTCTGTGTGCGGAGTTGGGTTCCGCTCGAAAATCACCCCACATGGATTTCGATGGCTGGCACACTCAGTGTTTCTGTCGCACACACGAACCCACACACCAACTCTCTTTCTATTCTATTTCAAGCAATCGCTCTCGATTCGATGCGATTTGATGCTCGATACGATCTCCTATAAAAAACTCTGAGGTGTAATTATTCGGGTGGCTTCAAACAAGTGCTGGGGCAGAGGGAACGTAACGAAATTTCAAAGAACGGAAAAAACAAAATTTTTTCGAATTTTCCGAAGGTTCGGGGGACGGGTGCGTGGAAAACGGATCTTGAAACGTGTCTTTTGGCATTTGGCTTTTGGTCTTTTGTGTTTCATTTAGTTTTTTTTTCGAATTCGGTCGAGTCGATTTTTCGCAGACGAGATACACACAGAGTGTCGTTATGTAATGACATTGGTCGCTCATTGTATTTGTGCTTGTTCGTTCGATGAGAATTCAGTTTTTTGTCACTTTTCTCCGCACGGAATTTCGGTTTGCAAATCGAATTGTTAAAATTTCAAATCCATTTTTCGAGATCGCTCGATCGATAATTGATAATTCAAATTGATTATCGACAAAAATTACCTGCGAATTGACGGGATTTCTTCCTGAATTGCCTCGATGATTTTTCTCACACACAAAATGCAAAATGGCGATTTCGTTCGATGGAATCGAAGAAGAATCTACGCAATGCCTGATTACGAAAGACTGGACTAGATGTGTCAAGTGCGCGACCGATCGCAGTGTGGCGTCCTCTGGCAGCATCCATTTGACTTTCGGCCAGTTCGTGCAGTTGACAAATCACAATTCAAATTCCAGGTGCTGGCTTTTATCGTAACGAAAAAGTAATATTTAATTTTCACTTGATTTCGCGACTGAATTTCGCCGAAAAATGGTTTCTTTACAAGATTTTCCGGCCATTTCGAGATTTGATGAAGTTTCGATTTGTGAACGAGACGGTCGACTGTGCACTTTGCCGGTGGCTGAGTTTCAGCGTTCCGATGGTGGAGCTTCTGGGGTAAATTTCGACAAAAATTTTCAAGCAGAACTCTTTTAAAACGTTCGAGAATTTCTCACGCAGCTCACATCCTATCCAGTGATCAACATTCATCGCGATTTGTACAACATTCCAACAGCGGCAACGGGCCTGCGTGGCGGTGATGATCCGCGCAAAATCTTGATTATGCCTACGAATGAGCCACTTGTCAAACGGCTGGCAAGGACTTACTTCGAAGACGGCTTTTTCGAGACTTTGAACGAAGCTGAGAAGGATTCTCAAGCGCATCCAATCGTCGGGGCACTGGCCACCCACTTGAAACGTATCGTTGATGGGGCACTCCGGTTGAACACTTTCTTTTGGCCATACGCTCGTGGCCAGGGTGCTGGCAGTCTCACGAAATTCTCCGAAACAAGGTACGCCATTTGACTTGGCTCTCATTCCCACCAGTTCATCATTCCCTTTGCAGAGACTGGCAAACATCTCCAATTCGATACATTGCCTGGCATCCCCATTGCTTCAAAATTGCCGTTGCCACTTCAGATGACAGCGTTCGCATCTACACGGACGCCCATCGGCTAGACGACTCGGTGCCAATTTTAAAGAGCGGCCTCCAGAAAAGCATTGCAGCTTTGGCATGGCGACCATTTTCAGCCGGGGAATTAGCAGTTGGGTGCCGTAGTGGGTTCCTGCTGTGGACTTTGGACCCAAACACACATATCATCCGACCGATGTCTCAAGTTGTTCATTTCAAAAGGTAATTTTCAAAACTGTTTCCAAGCCAATGTAATCCAGTCGTTCTCCTTTCCAGTGGAAATCACATGCCAGTCACTTCAATCACATGGAACCATAACGGGACACTGTTGGCTACTGCCAGCACCAATGACACGGACGTTCTCATGTGGGACGTCGACCAGAACCGCAACACTCCGCTGAAACGCATTGGTTTTCCATGTGCTCTGCTGAAATGGTCGCCGAGCAGTCAACGATTGTGCGCAACAACAGTTGGCAACGTGTTCCGCGTGTGGGAAACCAATTCGTGGGCACCAGAGCGTTGGACCATCCCTAATGGAGCGGTTCAATCGGCCGCATGGTCGCCTTGTTCAAGTTACCTTCTGTTCGTCACCTCCGAGGAATCGCTGTTGTACAGTCTGCGTTTCGTCGAGGAGCAACTCTTGGGCTCGGATTCGAATCCGAAACAGGCACTGCCGGTCGCTGATTTGTCGAGCATGTCCATTGATGGTGTTGAAGTGGGCGGTCAGCCGCAGAACATTTGCTGGAGTCCAAACGGCAAGTACGTTGCAATCGCCTTCAAAGACTCTTCTTCAATTGCCGTATTCGCCACGTCAATCAACCGTCACCTGCTCAATATCTCACCGTCGTTCTTCCTGAATGGCCACACCGCTGACGAGTACCCGTCCTTCATCTGTTTCCAGCCGTCATATCGAAAATCATCAGACACCGTCTTGACGATTGGATGGTCCACTGGACGCGTGCAATATTTCCCGTTCATTTGCTGAGAGCAACTCGATCAACTGACGTTCGGGTGAGAGGGAGAAGACGAGGTCGTTGCTTATTTATGAAGAATGTTAAGTGAAAAGCCGGAAAAATTGGAAAATATTAACTAATTTTTATTCAAAAAAAGAAATCTCATTGCGTTTCATTCGAGATAACAAGGCATGTTCGGTTGGCTAGTGATGGGCGCCCAGGATTTGGGCCACCGTTTGCACAGTCTGCGTTCCCAAATTGAGCTTCTTCATTTCGATCAACATACGAAGGTAGTTCAACTGGCCACCGGCCCCGCCCAAATCAATGCAGTTCAGCACATTGATGGGAATATCGAAGAAGGTGATCAACGCTGCGATGTGTCGCAGGTCTGTCATGCTGGGCACTTCTTGCATGAACGAAATGTTGGATGAGAAGATAAAGTGCTGCAAAAGCATCCGATGGTCCCGCAGGGAGTTGTCCAAGTGCGTGTTGACACTTTTGCACATCGATTTTAGCAACTCCACCGACATTACCACGTTTTGTGTTTTCTTGTTGGTGATCGTTTCGATGATCTTGAAATTCCAAATGTCACTGGTGGCAGACGACGTGTGAATCCGTCGGTAAGCCATCAGCAAGTCAAAGTAAATGCGCAAACAATGCATCGTGTCTTTGATCAGACAGTGATAGAACTGGAGCGTCAGCACTTGGATCATGCCGAGCTCATCGTCCGTTTGGCGAAAGTACGAGGTGTCGTTCGAGAGGAATTTATTGAGGAATTCTCTGACGCGGGCGTCACTCGAAAATGTGATGAGGTTCAAGTGCTGCAAAATAGAAAGCGTCACAAATCCGCTAGCAAAGAAACGTTTCGATCAACTCACATGAGTTCGCCAGCAGCTGTATTGCTCCGTGGTCAGCGTGTGCGCGAAAAAGCTTCGCAATCGCGAGGGATCGTCCAAATGCGATAAACAGCCAGCCTTCTGTTTGATGTCGATACAACCGCTGGTGCGCAACACTCGTCTGAAACGAATCGTAAGTGAACGACTAAGCTAACAATTGATGATCGTGGACTTACTCGAGCTGGTCCCAATTCTTGCCTTTCTCGAACGTCACCGGCCAATAGTTGCGGTCGTGGAACGACACCATTTTCACGTTTTCCAGTTCGGGCAGAATGCATGGCGCCATCTTTTTGATGACCTTTTCATCTTTCAGCGTGTAGTGGACGTGGCACAAGCAGAGTTTACCGGAATCGATGTCTCGTGGGAGTAAAAGCCTCGGCTCGATCGCCATAACGTAGAAATGGCGGAAGGCCTGCAGGTGATAGCGATTGTCGTTGCTGTGCGTTGGGAATTTCGGGAAGAGAGCGATGACCAGCGCAGCAATTGCTTGCGGCGACCGGGACAATGTGAAGCGTCCAGCACCGAGGAATTGGAAGCCAAGCGCCATGTGGATGGCCATGTGAGAACCGTATGTCACATGCGAATTTGAGGGTCCGACACGCTCGCGCAGCATTCGACAGATTCGCAGAATCGTCAAATCTCCGATGCCAGCTCTTACCATCGACATCGCCAGGAGGACCAACACCAAACAGGACTCGACGGTGGCTTTGCCGGCATACTCACACACATACATGCCATTCATGTTGAGGAATAGCTCGAAGGTTTTCTTCAGAGCCGAGAAAGCTTCACGGTTTTCCGTGCCGGCGTAGCGTAGACCGATGCAGAGCGCTCCGCCAGCGATGATATTACAATACGCTTGACTGAAATTTAACAGAGAACAAAGTTAGTCCGCGTGATTCGTCAGATTCTAGCGCAGGTACCCACCAGACGGCCTCGTGATCAATATCCGGATTGTCCAAGTCCGAGGGACCATTCTTCAAATCAAACCGCAGCGAATCAGGAAATTGCGCGTCCAACCATTGGCGAGACGGTTTGATGTCCTCCCAAAGAATCAACCCGCGTGCGATGATACGCAACAGCAGCAGATCTGGTCGAACCAAATCCAGTAGATAGTGTGTGTTGGGTGGCTTCATCCAATGTGCCACAGCTTCGTTGCCGGTGTTGAAGAACATCAAGCCCAAGGCTAGAGTCGCTCCTGGGGCTGTCACATCGATGTTCACACAGTCACCTTCACGCACTTGAAACGACTGTAATTTATACTTCTCCTTTTGCGACCCAGTCAGCGGGCGCTTGTTCCCGCCGACCATGTAGTAGTGCAGCATATCAGGCAGATGGAGATCTTTCAGACCTGGCGGAGACTCTCCTTTGCCCAGCGTAACCAACCCCAGCGCCAGTCCAGCGGTTAATGCGTAACTCTCACGTTCGATACAATTCTCCATTTCCGGCCCGGGCGGTCGGCCGATCTCCTGCAGCAGCACCTCGGCAATGTGTCGCTTTGCGGACTCCTGATAGACCAAACCGATTCCCATTACGGCCGCTATTTGAATATTCTGCTGGATATCCAATTCGAGAGCAGTGGCCGGCAGCAAGGCTTCAATGTGTACGCTCAGGAGTTTGGTTGTTGTGGCGTCCATGGTGGCACGATGTGTCGCCGAAATGCCCAAAATCAAACCGAGACTAGTCATTTCATCGCATTTCACCAAATACTCGTAGATACTCATGAAGGACAGTGTCTTCAGGTGACCGTTTAGTCCAAGGGCTAGCAAGAATCCAGCGTGTTCTGTGGACCCCTCCATTTGCCCATTGGGTTTATTGTAAACGATCCATGTGGAGTCCACGTCCTTGGAGTCGGGTGTCAACTGCAATCCGGCCGCAACACCGTTATGAAAGAGTGGCCACGCGCTCATATTCGGTGGCACTTCGATTTGCTGCAGATCAATCGAAGCTCCTTTGAGCTTCTCCTTTCCAGACAAACAGAGACGTGGGATGTTCAAAGATTCGGTGGCAGCTGAGATGCATGTTTGTAGCGTGAACATTCCCCGGCCGACAGCCAGAGCCATCGTGCGAGTGCACAGCGCAAACAACTGTTTCTCCTTTTCCTCGATGAAGTCGTGATCGGACACGCCGACTGCCTGCTCGAGGTCGATTTCAACCGGATTTGCGCTACCCAGCAAGCGGCATACCTCCATGACACGTAGGTCGTCTGGAAACAGCAACCGGTAGAGCTTTGTGTGAATGTGCAGCATTCCATCGTCGTTCATTGCTTCGGCAGCAGCCGCTTCCTCCTTGGTTTGAATGCGTGGCGACAGCGAGTTCTCGTTCCGGAAGTTCTTGTAGGTGATTTTGTCTTTGATCTGCTCAAACATCTGATTGGCATAGAGTTCGGGTCGCATCAGCAGCTCATACAGTTCAGGGTTGCAATTGGTGGGTGGATCGAGCCGACCGTATTCCAGCACCTCGGCCAGGAGATAGTGCAGCGCCGGCGGTAATCGACCGATGTCCTGTCGTGTGATTTTCAATTTCAACAACAGATTTGCCACTTGAATCGAAATGCGCTCGTCGCATCCTTCTGAAGGTGTCATGTCAATCTCCATGAGCTGTGGTGAAGGTGGCTGAGAGCCGACAATCCAATGAATACTGTTTTCCATGCTGCCGGTCGCAATCAACGAGGCCATTTGCACCATGATTTTGCTCATTCGATTCACGTTCGGAATGCATGGGAACGGCGTCGGAGTGTTGTTCTCATCGTCTTTGAGCCAATCGTCGATGCGTCGATACACGCATGGCACAGTGCCAAACAGCAAATGCTGGTTCAGCAGCTTTTTCTTTTCAAGCTCGATAATGTGACTGCTTGACTGGACATAAGCTAGTTCTGGGAAATCCAGAAAATAATGCAAATTGTAGGTTTCCAAGCTCAAATCGATCGCCAGCTGATTTAGAAATTCGCCCAGCAATTTTTGTTCAAACTTTTGCGAGCAGTCGATCTTCATGTCCTCGTAGAGAAGATGCAGCGCATAGAACACCATCGGGATGTGAGCGAAGAGTAGGGCGTTGGAGTCGTTTCTGTTGCCAAATACATTCGCGCTAGCTGCACCGACGACGTCCTCGTCTGAATTGCTTTGCGGCAGCGGTCGCTGGCCGAGGTATTTCAGAACGAAGCGCCAATCTGAATCGGAACCATCGCAGTCTTCGGTTTTTCGACGTTTTCTCGGTTCATCGGTCACCGAGAGGCTCGATGCATTCAAGTCCTGCAGAGTAATCGGACGGCCGAGCATTTCCAAAAGGACATTCTTGAACAAGAACCATTCTTTTTCGGTCGACAAATTCTTCGAACCGGGCGCATTGCGAACGCCATACCATTTGGTCATGAACTGAAAAGCACAAGGGTTAGACCAAGCTGCGTGAGATCGTTCCAAGGCCACTTACCGCAATGGCTAGATCCTTCTTCAGCACCTGACGCAAAGTTACCAAGCATTTCGTGACGAACGAACACTCACACATCAGCGGCAAGGCGATGCGATACATTTTCCCGCCGGGGTAGATCATACTTAGGCGATTGCCTGCTGGGTCGCGGAGGCCGCAACAAAAATTATTCGATCTGAAATGCGAGCAAACTTGAGTATTTCCCGAGGGATTACTTCCACAGGTCCCAAACCTGGAGGGGAATTGTGGCTGCAGCGGCTGAACTGGTGACAGCAAATGAAGTTCCTCATCGAACATTGCGTCTGCTTGGACGGTGGGCAGTAAGCTGCTGCGTCGCGGGAAGACCGGTGTGACAGCAGCTGCTGGAGTGAGAGACAGCGGTGGCATGCTGGCCAACACTCCTCCGACATGAACTTTGGCAACGAGATTTGGGCCTGAGTAAAGGATGAGCGTTCCACACGGCGCCAACACAGCAATCATTTTCAGTCTCTGAAAATCCATCGAGGTTAAATCGTGCTGAAAGTCAGCAAGTGTCAAGGGCTTACGATCAAACAGATGGCATCTTTGGCGGGCACGCTGGAGACCATCCCGAAGATTGGCGTCTCTGGTGAATTGGATTTCTCCAGACGCGTCAGCTGTAGGTTGGTCGTACGAGCCAGCAGGTAGCACATGTACGTCTGACCGACAAGGTCTAAATGCATGAAGCCATGTGCAGCAATTTCGGAAAATTCTCTGGAAAACAATCAATTAGACATGATCATTGATCAAAGCGGTTTGAAACTCACTTGTTTGCAACATTTTCCGCCCAAATTTGCTCTAAACATAACTCGGGTATGATGGGCTTGGAAGGACGAGCCTGACCGATCTTGCGCATTTCCTCCAAATACACCGATTGGCCAGCAAGTGAGGATTGCAGTCGGTCATATGGAGAGCCAGCTTGCGATCGACTGGAATAGATATAGGATATTAGTCGTGTGTCACCTTCGGCTGGGATCCATACTCACTTCGGCGAGTCTGGTCGAGTTTGCATCAGAATCGAACTGGGCGTGACGTTCAGCATCTTTGGCTGCGTCACATTCGCTCCCAAACTGGATCGAGTGAACAACGAAACATTTTTCTTGCTTTCGTTCAGTCCAAATTTGAACGAGTCGTTACGCGACATGCTGTGATGCTGCACGCTGAACGTCGAGAGATTCATAGTCGAAGCCATTGAATCGCTTTCCGTCGCCGGGTCGGCGATGATTTGCTTCTCCTCCTCGGTGGCGTGTCTCAATTTCGCAACGAAATGCCGCCCAATTTTATTGTCATACATCAGCACCAGGTCGTTTTCCTCGTCGGCGAAAATCATATGAAAATCTGCCTCGGTGAGGTAACTGATGATGCCCGTCATCGACTTGAACAGCACCGGACACATCTCGTCCAACGGATGAGTCAGTGAAAACAGACGCGGCATCGAAATCGAATGCTGTTCGATGGTTGTCGTCGAGGCATTCTTCTCAAGCAGCAAACACAGTTTGGTCGGCCAGATTTTCGACACGGGAAACTCCAAACTCGTAAGATAGTCCTCGCCTGAGCTCGAGTAAACACGCATGGCAGTGGAGTCAATCAAAAGAATGCCGGGCTCATGATCACCGGGCAAGTCAATTGGCTCGGTGTGCTGGGGCTTCGGGTTCCGTTTGTCCGGATTCTCCGTTTTAATGAAAGCCGTCGAACAAAACATCGCATGCAGAATGGGCGTTTCCATCGTGTAGCAATGTCGCGGCAGTGAGGCGTCTCGCTCGACCGTCAAACCGCGAGACCAAACAGCCGTGCAACCCTTCACATACAACTCCTGTTCACCGTTCACCGCAAATTCCGTCATGAAAATCTCATTTTCGAATTTGGCCGGTGGCGTTTCATCGTTCAACAAATCCCGTTCGTATTGTTTGTTGTCTTTGAAAATCTCCTGAATCGTCCAAAACTCAGCTGTTGAATCGTCTGCCGAAATGTTGACATTCTGCAAACGATGCAATAGCAAATGCTCGGTGGGAATGTGCACTTGATTTGGGGATTGATTTGGGCCAGGATGTTCGTTAACCGCCTGACGACCCCGGGGAATGAATTCCTGAAAGAAAATTCCAACAATTTATTGCAATTCTAACCTCAACCGTCGACAATTGAATTTTACCACAGGTTCAGATGCGGCTATCATCACTTCGCTAAGCTCATCCAGATTTGCCACGTTCCGAAATGCGTACGACAAATGTGCTTTCCTGAACTTCGAATCGAATTAAAACTTTGAACCAAAATCGACGTTTCAATTCAATTTTGAAAATTCGTTGCCGGCTGCAAGCTGAATTTGTATAAAAACTGTTTGGTGAATGACAGTTCGCCTAACAAACCAAACGGCTGGAATGCTTGACAGTCGCAAAGGCGTCAGTGTGTCAGTGTGTGTGTGCTGTTTGTTTGGCGCCAAAACTCGCTGATTCAGTTCTTTGGTGAAATATTTCAAGTCCATTTCGATTAGAAAAAGCTTCAACGGGACGAACCAAAGGCTACCCCAAAAAATTCAGGAGCTTCCTTGGAAAACATTCGTTAAATCAACGAGTCATTCGAACAGGTGTCGATAAAAAAGCACGCCATGACATTTCCATCGACATTCCATCGACCGAAGCGCCATTCTTGAGCAGATGCAGTGCGAAGTGATTGTTATTGTTGACGTCAAATGTCAAACGGTCAACGCCATTTCATTCAAAAACTTGTTCATTCTTTGTCGTGGTATTTGAATGAATTGGATTTTGCGTGAGGAGTTTTCATTTTGGTTTTTCGCATAATTGGTTCAGTCCGTCGATCGAAATCCATCCGGAAAATGGCCAAACAGTCCAGTTAGTGCTCGCAAAGGTAGGAATTGATCGAGTGTCGTCGAATAAATTCGTTAAAAATAACCCAAGGTTTGGTTTCATTCAAAACAATCGAACGCTTATGTGCTCCACTCGACACTTGTCTGCATCGTCTTGTTTATTTTTAAACAAACTGAAGCAGTCGCATTGTTGGCAAATTCGCCAATTTCTACTGGAATTCGGCATCTTTCTGGTGTTTGTTTTTTTGTTTGTTCTTTATTTATTTTTTGTTTTATTTCTTTTTGGAAAAAAAAAACGGTAAACAATGCATTGCGAGTGACGCGATGAGACGATGCAAACGCAAATATCGATTAATTTATGCCACTTGTGCGATTGGCATACAAACGACTCGTTTGAGAACCGTTATAATGTGATGTATGTGTGTGGCGATCGGTGTGGCGATCGGAAGGTGATCGCCGCACACACACGGTTCGATGGCATTTATGCAATCGTTGAGCCGATTTTTCAATCAATTTTTGATCGATACCATTCAATGGTTGACCGTTTGTCGATTTCGGTGCTCTATTCATTCGGTGAAAGTTTTTCCGTTTGTTGTTTTTTTTTTCGCGGTTGGTTCGTTTTGCTCGTCAATTTTTCAATTAATTCCCGTTCGATGGACTGCCGCCTATTGCGACCATCGACATTGAATCTGTCCGCTGCGAATGCACTTCAAACGAATCGATTTTCAGCAACATTTCTTTTCTGTCTGATTTTCGCCTCGAGAAAATGCTCATTGGCCGCTCAGTGAGGCCTCGAAGCGTAAGCCGCATGCGGGAAATTTCATTCGTTTGTTTATTTCGTTTTCTTCTGTCTTTGGATTCGCACGAGCATTGTGCACGTTGTTCAACGAATCATTTACGCAAAATTGTGCAATTTAGGTCGTTCGCTGCTCAAACAATGATGTGACTACCAATCGTAATTGCTGAAGTGCATTCAAACTTGTCGGTCTTGCGGCAACCTTCACATCCTTAACTCCCGCTCTTTGGTCAATTTTCCAGAGAATTAATTCGCTTTTTTCTTTTTGTTCTTCGTTTTCAGAACGCCTGGCCAATTGTGATCACCAAATGAAATGAAACGCTGTGAAACGACCACCAACAAAGTCCCAGTGGATTGAAATCGATTCGAAGCGAGTGTGCGCGGGTCCGGTCTTGCCAGTATTTTCATTAGCATTAATTTTTAGTTTGTTTTCGGTTTTTGTGTTTTTTTGTTATTTTTCCGTCATTTTTGTCTTTGTGAATTTGCATCTCGCGATCAAAAAAATCGATTAGAGAAATCAAGTCTGAATAATGACGGGCTCTGTGGATTGGATGTTGGTCGATCGGCCATTGAATACGATCCGTTTTGAATCTCTGTCGCACACAAACACACTGCTGACCGGATTGAATGAGCTGCGTCGAAAGGAGTATCTCTTGGACATTACGCTGATGGCGCAAGGGCAGGCATTCAAAGTAAGTCAAAGTCTTAATTCTTCACTGATTATGGAAGTGACATGTCAATGATTCCTTTCGATTTCAGGCGCACAAATCGGTGCTCGCATCGTGTAGCGAATATTTCCGAGCGATGTTCACCGATGCGATGAAGGAAGCCCGCCAGAGCGAGATCTCGCTAATTGGCATCACAGCCCGTGGCATTGAATTGCTGCTAAACTACGCTTACACTGCCAAATTGGAGCTGAACTTAGCCAACATTCAGGATGTGCTTGAGGCGGCCAGTCACATTCAAATGGATGCCGTGGTGGAAGCCTGCTCAAACTACCTCCAGAGTCAGCTGGACATCGAGAATTGCGTCGACTTAGTCACAATTGCCGAGACATATTCGCTGGAAAAACTGCGTCAAAAGTGTTATCGCTTCATCTGTGAGCATTTGTACGAGTTCTCCTTGACGGCGGAGATCAATCGATTGGCGTTGCATCAGCTGGAGTTGATTTTGTCGTGTGATTTCCCCGTTGACTGTTCGGAAGCGGTGGTGCTGCGCATCGTGTTGATGTGGATCATCGGTCAAGGGTCCGACATCAAAATCGTCCATCGTCTTCTGCATCACGTGCGTCTCTCAGAGATTTCGACAAACGAAATCGAGCGAATTCTCAGTGAAATATTCAAGACACGCAGCAATCAGATTTACAATTCAACCATGAGCTTGGCTGCGGCACAGAAGCGATTGCGACGTCTACAGCAAACGTCGACAACGTTTCAAACGACCAACAACAATGCATTGCCGAATTCTCGGGGTATGGAATTGGCGTTGATTAACGTTGGCGGTTTCCGATTGGCTGGCATCACCAACGAGATCACCTACTACCTGCCGAGCATCAAGAAATGGCACCATCTCACCTCCATACCGCACGTTGAACAATGCAACTACGGCACGGCCATTCATAATAACGAACTGTATGTCGTCGGCGGTTGCTACAACGTCTGTCTCAAGGAGTACATTCACCCGTTTGGCTTCCGTTACAATCCGATGAGCAACAAATGGTCGACCATCAGTCCGATGAAGCAGGATCGGTGTCGATTTTCGCTGAATTTTGTCGGCAATTTTCTGTACGCAATCGGCGGAGCGAGTGAATTTGACGATACCGATGAGCTGTGGCTGCAGGAGTTGGATGGATTAAACAGTGAGCGCTACGACGTGGAGGCAGACACCTGGGAGTACATCCAGCCGATTCCAGAGAATCGGACACAGCATGCTGGCGTCGGTCACAACGATTTCCTGTATGTCTCGGGTGGATTACAGCAGCAGCGTGTACTGCCGTCTGTGTGGCGATACGATCCCAGTGCTGAGACATGGGACGCCTTGCCGGACATGCTCACACCCCGCGCCGATCACGCAATGCTAGTCATCGAGAACAAGCTGTTCGTTTGTGGCGGATGGTGTGAAGAGCATCAAGCCGAGAATCGGCGACTGGTTGACACCATTGATGTGTTTGACACCGACTTACGTACCTGGCAGACGATCACCACCATTCCAACTCCACGCAATCACGCGGGCATCATGGCCGTTGAGAAAAAGATTTACATAATCGGTGGCTTCCACTCGGACTCGACCATGTTCGATCGTGCATCGTCCACCATCGAATGTTACGATGTCGAACGAAACGAATGGACGAATCTGGATCGATATCCGCAAAACACGTGGGAATGCACGTGCGTGTCGTTGTACATTCCAAAGTTCCGTGATGACATGGAAATGCTGATGGACGAGAATGCCAATGAGGAAGAGGCGAATGCGTAGCGTTAAACGCTTGCGGCGGGACGTTGGGGTTTGGTGTATGCAGCAGATATTGGAGACGGTTGGGGAAAATACTCAGTGATCTTTTGGGGGAATGCCAATCCAGTGGTGAGCATAAGCTTCGGTCAAATCATTCCAAAACTATCGAATTGTAGTCGATGGGCTTTCCATAAAACTGCCGCGATGAGTGTTCGCCGAGCGGACCATCACAAATTCAATTTTCAAGTCCATTCTCGGATGCTCGACCTGCCTGTCTATTGTGTTGCACACACTTCAGTGCGGTGAGTGAGTTGGTGAGCGGCGACCGTGACGTTGTGTGCGATGGAACAGTTATTGACGCCTTCTCAAACAATTGATTCATTTTTTTTTTTTCATGCAAAAAAGAAAAACAAAAGCAACTCACTCGCACTCGCCAGTTTCGATTGTTATTTACACGAAAAAAAGTGAAAATGAATTTCGTTTTGTGAACCGTTCAGAGGCACTTGATTGTTGCTGTCACGGCTGCGTCGAGCCATAAGCAAATATTGCAAACGTTCCGCAAAGCGAATGGAACTGAAAAGATTATTGAACATTTATTTATTGAAATTAGAATTTAATAAAATTTTTAAAGAAACAAATCGTTTTGAATATTATTTCCTGGTTGGATAATGTGAGTGTAAGCCGTCGATTGGGGTCAACGTTATGCCGTTGGCAGCGGCGATTATCCGTAATGAGATCGAATTGAGAGATCGCTCATTAGTGCTTGGTCTGCTAAGCGATCCGTGATGAAAAAAAACCAGGAAAAATCCAGGTCAAACCGGCTTCCGCGTTCGCCTATTTTCGACTTTAAATGTCATTTGAAATGAAAGTCCAGAAGATTGTAACTTGGACGAGTAACAAAGAAAGCTCAAAGTGGGGTCAAGGAAGGAATAAAATGTCACTTTGAAGTTTATTTGTAGCGAGGAACAATAATGCAATCAATTATTCAAGCGACTTGATTGAATATCTCAAAGACCCCCTGCCGTTCACAGATCGGCAGGTAATATTGCATTGCCTTCTGGAACGCAGGATTGAAATACAGGGCTTTCTTCAGTGCGTCGGCCAAGTTAGTGTCGTTCATGGTCTCAAAGCTGGAATTCGTGTCTGAGGCAGCTTGTTTGTCCAGGAGCACGAGCGGTTGAACACCAATGGCTGCGATGAAGCCATAATACTCGTACGTGTGAATCTCTTGCTGAAGCTGATCCAACGTTGGGACGACAGTGGCCCCAAGTTCAGCTAAAGTGTTCGCGAAGGTATCGTGGTAGGTCGTGATGATCGCCTCACGCTCGTTCACCCGCACCTCATGCTTCGCACTGGTGTTCAAGAAGTAATTCAGATCGATGCCTGGACTCGCGTGCCAACTCAATTGATAATCAACGAAAACAACATCCGTCGGCTGGCCATCTTCGTATTTGAACAGGAAGTTGTTCACCCAAAAGTCTCCGTGATTCAGCACTTTGTATCCGCTCTTTGTGACTTCGGTCAACTTTTTCCATTTCTTCAGGAAGTTTACCTGCGGGAAGTCAATCATGAGCCACGGCATTCCATCAAAGTGAAGGTAGGTACTTACGGAGGTTTTTTCCAAACTCTGCAGCAATCCCTCACTGTCTGGCCACGTTTTCACTACATCAATCGTGCTGAGCAGTCCCTCTTCGAAAACCGTGGTCAACAAAGCAGTTTCCTTGGCTTTGGGCTTGATCATGCCGAAGGACAGATTCGACATCACGGTCGGATGGCGCTCGGCCAACACCATCGATGCCGCATGAAAGCGTGCCAGCTTCGCAAGCACCAAATTACAATGGATCTGATCCAATCCAGACTCACGATCACCCAAGACGAAGCCACGGGATTTCAAGTCTTCGAAAACAAGCATTTTGACGGGGTAAGTTGTCGCGTAGAAGCACCTGAAAGGAAGGCTGGTTGGTTTGGTGTGTTCAACACAAGAGACGTGAAAGCTTACTTTGCGCACAAGAACTCGTCGTTCAGCAACTGCGAGAGCTGCGGAATGACGTTGGTGTACATATCGACCTCCTTGTCGAAGAACTGCAGCTCTTCAAGTATCGGACCTCGAGCCTCTAGAAACGGCATAGCCTTGATGATCAAAGATATCTCCTGAGTAACTCCCGACTGCAAATAGCCGACCTTTGCGCGATAGATTTCACTGCAGTAATTGTCGCCGGTGTTGGTGCCCATCGTGACACTGAAGGTTGTCACGGTGATTGTTGCATCGTTCAGGCCATTTCGAAGAGCTTTTTCGGCCAATGTGCGGGACACGAACTCTGGTATTTGAGGCTTTTGCTCTGACGCCATGGCTGCAGGAATTAAACGAACTATGAACTGATTTCATTCGGAAAAAAATCAGTCAAAACACTAGAATTAGCTTGAGATGATATCACACTTTGACATTCAACGAATATTCAATTGTTTGTCTTCTCATCGCAGCGTTCTTCCGACGACTGCAAAGCCTCGCCCATTGACAAAAAGTAAATAAGCGAATGATTGATAGATACGATCATCATCAATCGTACGAATCTCAAAGAAACAAAATACCTGCCAGTCCCGAGGGTCTTTAATGCGCTTTTCAGCAAGACGATTAATTTGAAACGTATCATTCATATTTCATTCACTGACGATTCGATAAATTACGACAATGACAGACACGATAACTCTGACCTTTGCTGTCATCATTGGTCAAAGCCGACGCGAGCCGATTAATTGTCAATATTTTGACCGTTTTTCTCAGAAAACTGCAAGGCTTTCAGCGATGGTTCGATTGAGTACACGCTTCTCCACTCCAAGGGTTCTGGATTTTCTCAACTGAGGGCCATATGAGTCACCCCAGCATTCAAGACAAGCCCATCAATTCACCAACCGAATACGTACCTCGATCAACGAAATCACCTTCAACCACGCACGAGTCTCACAAGCAATTCAATTCGATGCACGAACTCGAATGAAACAAACAGTCGACAAAAAACGAGTTCCTCACGTCTGGTCCGATGTATGTGCAAACAATCGACTGTCGTCCAAGTGAAAACACACGTTTGATTCCCCCAAAATTCGCAATCTCACTTTGATTCAGACCACCGGTGACCAAAGCGAATCGCAAAGAAAGAGAGTGAAGAGTACGATCGATCAATGATTGCGTTCGTGATTTGGACACACAAACGCCAGCTTATCAACTTGAACTTTATTTCGAACGAGTTGTTGGTATGAAAACGTGAGAAGACTTATAAGCCTTCTTAATTGATTTTCTCTTTCATTCCGCAGTCGAAAACCACTTTAGATTCATCCGTGGGCTCAAAGTTCAAAAGTCGATAAGTAACCACCGCCCACAACAATTGACTGGGGTTCTGGGTTGTTATCAGGATGCAAACGGCCTATCTGAAACGGAATATGCCAGAGCGGATGCAATGACTCGACTAAAACGCAATCTTTCACTTTGGATGATTCTGGCAAACTGTTTGCCACTTTGAAAAATGAAGAAAACATTTTATTTATTCAAACAACTACTTTACAGAACTGAATCGCGGTGGTGACAATCCACCGCAGCAGTTTTATCCATTTTTTTTCAACAATAAATTACCGGTTCGATCACAATTCCGAAACCGAAAAGACGACAGCCACGGTCATTGCAAATAAAGCCCGGTGAATTGTCTACACTCGATTCAATCAAATCGACAAATTCACTTCTCAAAGGCAAGACTCGACGATCGATGCCATCCACTTGGCTGGCGGCTCCCTCGCGATGCACACGAAAATGAACGAAAGCCAGGGCGCGTGCAAATGCAGCTTTGGAATGAGCTCGAGGAAATGCACCGCCGTTCACCGGAAATGAGATGCGGATGCCTGGTGCTACAGTGGGACGGAGCCTAGCCTGTGGACTTCAAATCGTCCGAGTCGAGCTAAAAAATGCTTTGAGTTTTATTGCGGTTTCATGGCTGGCGGCGTCACTGTCACTTCTGGCGCACCGAGAGCCGATGGAAAATTGGAACCCTTCGCCTCTGGCTTTATCTGCGTCGACGCGCTTGTCGTTTGCTCGGTTGGTTTTTGGGTGACGACTGGCTTCACGTCGGAGCTAATTGCTGGCACTGCGGTCTGACTCGTGGCGGCATTCTGAAATGTGGGACATGAGCATCGTTGCCTTCCTCATCGAGTCTCTCTGTCTTACCTTCTGCGCTTCTTGCTCTTGCCGCACACCCGCATCAAACCCAGCAAATGTTGATGGTTCCGGCGCTTTCTGTCGCTCCCTTGCTAAATTGCTTACGGCAGTCGTCAAGTAAGCCGTTGTGTTTTCCAGCTGCAGCACATTGGATGCCAATTGCTTGTTGGCCGCCTCCAAGTTGATTGCTGTCTGTTTGTACTTAGGCCATTCATCTTCGATAGACGTCACGTGTGACGAAACGTTCGCGTAATTCTCATTTAAGGCATCTAGTTTTGTCTGCAAAGGCAATCAACGCATTAGCAACGGGAAGTCGTTCCGTTGAATCGTTTCACTCACCTTATGCGCTCTGACTTCGCTGTCGAGACCTTGCGTCTTCTGGCTGAGCGTGTCGTTGACATTCGCTATTTGCGCTGACAAATTCTGTATGTTATTCGTCAGCTGAGCATTGATTGTGTTCATCAGCTCGATCGTCTTGTTATTCGATTGGTTTAGTCTAGCCGGCGATGTGACATTCGCATCGGCATCGTAAATTGATTTAAATTTGTCTAAAATGGTCTTGTCTTCTTGTTGCGTGTGCTGCAGTTGGTGATAACTATCCTTGAGATCCTGCACTTCAACGTCCAGATCTTTGATTTTGGCACCGAAATTCGCAACATTGTTTTGTAAAATTGACACTTTCTCACTCTCCGAGCCTTCGTCTCGTTTGGTCATCGTTTCCTTCAATTGGACCAACTGCGAAAGGGGATTGTGAATTTCCTTAATCAACTCAATTATTAATTAAATAAATTTACCTCATTTTCGAATTTCTCTAATTTCTGCTGAATCTCGTATAACTTGCCAGAAATGGCTGTTTGATTTTGTTCCAGCGCCTTGGAACTCTCGTGCCACTTCTGTAAGGCGTCTGGAACGTTTTG
>JANSTV010122484.1:0-18121 GCA_027564135.1 Lestremia cinerea
TGAACGGATAGGTCAGGTTCCATCCTTGCGCACCAAACTTTCTCCGTTCGGCCACGATGGAATGGAAATAGCACAAGGTGAATAGAATAGCTTTGAACTCTGCCTCTTTCGAGCACGCCTCCATCGTTTCCTGATTGAAGTTGTCAAGAGCCCGATGCAGATTCGCCTTCATTCCGGTCGGTGGTTCATTCGTGATTTTAATCGAAGCTTCCAGAATCCCTTGCGGAATGATGTGGTATTGAGCAGAATGTGCCGGCTCGGCACTAATGAACAACCGGAAGTTTTCGTTGGCATCATCGAGAGTTTCTTCAATTTTTTTCTCGAGAAATGGCAACCACTTGGCCACTAAATGGATATTCTGAAGCACAACCCAGTGGCCATGCTGGGAGGCCCGTTCCAAGGCAGCCTCGGCAACAACCTCCTGACCCTGACCAAGCGAAATGTTGTGGAAATTATTGTATTCGGAGGAGAATTTCAAGACTTTGCCCATTTTCTCGACATCCGTTAGAGGATCTACTCCAGGGGATAGAATAAAAAAGATGGGGATAGCAACGCTGCTCTCCTGGAAGGATTCAGGGAACGGTACCATTCTGGCTTCAATGTATCTCTTCCCCATTATTTCCTCCACGAAATTCAAGGCCGCGTAAGTCAACCGATCAGGGCGGAGCGTCCGTAAAATGCATAACCTTTGAATGGCCGTTTTGTTCTTCCATTCACCAGGCAGTTTCTCTTTTTCCGGGCATTCCGATTCGATGAACTGTTTCCAGCGTTTTGGTGAGGACTCCATGTCTCGATCGATCCCACGGAATCCATCAAGATTTGCCAACGCTTTAATGCCGCCCCACAAAATGTTCTGCAGGAAGTCGAAGGGCGAGTGAAATGTCGGAATGTACGGAAATCTCAGAAAAAAATCCAGCTCGGTGGGCGGTATTTGATTCGACTGTAACAGAATTTGGAGAACGATTTGCGTTTTGAAAATCAATTTGTCCTTTTCGAAGAGACCACGACACGTATAAAGATAGACCGCATAGGTTATGGACTCGATGAGGGAATTGACGCGATCTCGGAGCACTTGCTTTGTCGATGTGTTGCTCATCGCTCGTTTGAACACCACGATGAACGCCTTCAATGAAAACTGGTACATTTGATTGATCTTGCACAAATCATTCAGAATGAAGTACAAAATGGAAGCTCGTTCAGCAACCACGCGGTAGTTCTCACGCGCCTTGTCTATTTCCATCGCTGTTTCGCGCGCTTCCAAGACTTTCTTTTCGATTTCGGCTGCGGTCCTCTTTGTTTTTTCCAAATTCAAAACCAACGTGGGATCATCCAGAACGTCATCCCCGGCGGAGGCGAGACGAACCAGAAGATCGTCTTCGAGCTGTTTCAGCGTGATTTTGAATTGATTTTGTTGCGTCGTTAGATCTGACTTCAACTGCTCCAAATCGGGGCGTTCAGCTTTGACCACCTCGGCCAAAAGTTGCTCCGTTAGACCATCCTGGGTGACAGTGAAGTTAATTAACGTCGTCTGCGCTTGCATCTCCGGCTTGTAATGCGGATTTGCAAGTTTTGTGTGGAGAATCAAGCGGAAATTTGGGTTGTAGTCCACCTCTTTGTCCCCGATCTTTATGACGCAACCTTTCTTGATGAACGCCCGACTCAGCAGAGGATCCAGCATAGCATCGACTGTGTCATCAATATTCTCTATCAGAACAGTCTTTCCCGCGATAACGGCTTTCTCGATCGCTTCCAAATAGGATTTTTGATTCATTCGGACAATAATCAGGTCTTTTCCATGCTTCTGCTTGATCCACTTGATTCCTTGCCTGGGGGAATTCAAACTCATTGAGCAAACCTTCCAGCAATCCACATCCCGTTACTCACAACTGTGGATCAATCATCAGCGGCCAGCGAACCGCATTCGTCAGAATGGTTGCGTTTTCTGTAGACATTCGATCATTTGGCAGACCTTCATTGTGCCATGCGGCTATGGTAGCGTCATCACATAGCAATTCCAAGGGGTCAGCACTTTCAGTATGAGGAATTTCCGGCTGAAAAAGACTTGTCATTCTTCTGCATCATGCATTCCATTAAAACTACCTTCAAGTCACGAAAAGCCGGACGCCACACGTTTTCCTGCAGTTCAATCCGATATTTTCGTGTGAAACTGCCCACGTAGGAGATGAAACAGGCGATGAGTAGGACGTCACCCGGGAGCTTTCCGATCTGAAATTTCAATCTGAACGAAAATCAATGTTAGCTCCGTCACTTCCGAAATTCTGCTAATGACACACTTCTCAACTGATTGATGCCACCGAATGGCCTCCGATCCAAGACCATTCACCAAACGATGCGCCAAGTCAATCGTCAATGCTGTCTTATCTGCCTGGGCTTGCAGCTTGATCTTCTCTTGTGTGGCATTGGTCAGCTCGTCATTGATTGCAGTCAATCGTTTTTCAAATCCCTAAAAGTAATCTCAGTGTCCTCAAGAACAAGCAAAACTAAATCAGAGCCTCAGTCATACCAAGATTTTCTTATTCAGGAAGTTTAGTTTCTCGTGAGCTGCCAACAGTTCATCCTGAGAGTCAACGAGAGCCTTTTGCTTTGGTTCAACAATCAAGAAAACGTTGTAGAATTTGTGAACATTTATGACCCAAGCGCAAAGTCCACTGGCAGCCGAGGATTTTGCTAGAATTTTTTGAGGATCGAATTCAGGATCCTGAAAGTGACGGATTGGGAAATGTGGGCGTTTGAAGCAAATCTTTATGGCAACGGCTTACGTCTAAATACGGCTTCAGTGCGGTGATCACCTTCGGAGGGATATGCTCTTTGTCGAAGTTCACCAATTTGTGCAAGAACTTATCCACGGAACCCATCATTTGCTGTGAACAAAATCAATTATAACCTTGAAGAAACTCCTCATAATCCAACCAACCTTGCAAGCTCTCCAGCTGCGATCTTTCGGTATTTTCCCTTTCCCCGAACAGAGTACCAGAACTGCCGCACAGACGTTCGTCACAGCCTTTGGCGGGGCGCCGAAAGACTTCAATTCCGTGAGATTATTCTTGTTGAGAGTGTTCAGAGCCTCCTGCGCCGCAACTAAAGCCGGTTGAGCTGTTCGAAGGTCGGATTCACAAATGTGAGTCTTCACTGTGACATCTTCCTCAATAATTCGCACCTTCTTTTCTTCTTCCGCAGCTGCAAAGAAAACGTAATTGAGCCTCATCGGTTTCCCTTACCAAATCGAAACTCACCAATCAGCTTTTCCTTCTGAACGATCTCATTCTCAGCACTGACGATAACGATCAACTTGTCGGCCGCCTCGTTTTTCATCTTCAAATTTATTTCTTGCTCTGCGAGCACGTACTGAAACGAAAAGCTTCAAGATAAATAATGGAGAATAAAGAAGATTTGGCAGATTTACCTTCAATGAGTCCACTTGCTCAGCACATTGAGCCAATCGTACCAAGCCATTTTCCAAACGTTTGATCCGCTGATGAGTGTCATTGGTTTTGTCCGTCAACAATTTCGAATAGAGTTCAATCAACTCCAGAAATGACTTGGGTGTCGTGTAATTGAATCGCTTTTCATTTGTGAGATACGTTCGGGAGATTTCGTTGACGCTTCCAAGGACGTAGGCCATGAACACACCCACGGATTCTGAGAGATCTCTCTGAAAGGAATCACAGATTGAGACACGGTTTCAAAGGGTGCGCCAAAAGCAGTACCGGCAGAACGACGACACTACTCAGGAATTTCTTCGATACCGACTCTAGAGCCGTACGTGGCCACGGATGAAACCAGTTGATGGACATGCAATTGACAAGCGCCGGGAATTTCCGCACTCGCCGACGCAGTGGTGTTCCCACTGGCGAAAAACACAACACAATCTACAATACGAGACAATTCAATTAAACAAATAATTTGTTCCGCATGTGAAGAGGCATACCTTCAACATCCGCCGAACCTTGTCGATAAAATGCTTCCAGCAATTCTCTCTCGAATCCAAAATTCCCAATTGTTTGACCTCATTCTTAACCGCGTTGATTACTGAATCGACTTCTTCGTCTGAAAACAAGTCAGGAATCTCCCCCGAAGCCAGCATGTAGTTGATCAGCACCAAGAATGTCTCGTCCGTCACTTGGGCATCACTCATGAGGAACATCGACGAAATATTCTTAATGCCGACTTTGGTGTACAAAACGTTGAGATCGGCTTTCAAATCGGGCAAGCTGTAGCCTCTGCGTAATTGGATCTGATTGACAGTCAACGATGAAATGAACGCTCCCAAGCGGGCCAATGACTGTTTTCCTGAACCCCCGACGCCAATGAGCAATGTGTTCCCTCTCGGCCCTTCCAAGATTCGACTGATGCGACAGACATGCGACATCGCGTCTTCAAACAGGACTAGATTCATCTGACCGATGATTTCATCGTACGACAGCTGAGCTTCGGTCAAGATCCTCGTCAGCGAAGACCAATCCTTGACAGGCATGTATTTGGAATCGTTCAAGCCCTCAGCAAAATGACAATACAATAACGGCTCCTTGAGCACCTTGATGTCGTCGATCTCCTCGAAATATTTCTTGAAAATTTCCCGCGAAACTTTTTTGAAGGCATCTTGATCGGAATCGTCCACCAATTTGTCATTGTACACCCGACAAGCCTCGTGGATGTACAATCGGGCGAGACTCTCCGGCTCGGGACAAGTGTCTTTGGTGGCGAAAAGCAAGCCTTGGAAAATGTTGGCCAAATCGCGTAAATTGAAGATGTAGTGAAACTTGACTGCAGTCGGTAGGAAAACCTGGACCATGCGGCCGTGTAACTCTAGACCCATCGCCACCAGAGTCGAACACAGTTTCTGGTGTTGAACCGTGAATCGATTGCTTTCCGAAAATAAATGCTGGCTGAGTATCGAGTGATAGATTTGATTCAGAGATTCAACGTTCGGAATGGAAATGGCAAAAGCGCAGAAATGCCGCTGGAGTCTCGAGTCGATGGTGAATGACCCGGCCGTAGGATTCATGCAGGCAACATACTGGCAGTTCTTGATGTCTTTAATCGTCAATCGATTCCGGTCGTACCAATGGCCGTAATCCATATGCTGACGGATGATCTGATGCGGTTGGATCGTTCCGAAGGGGTCCACCTGGGGCATATTCATGTCATCGATGAAATAAATCATTGACTTCGAGCCTGGTGGGCCGAAGTTTCTTCCTGCTTTCTTCTCTAGTGGCTTCTCCAAGACATTCTGCAACATCTCGGTCGTCGTGTAGTAGTTGAAAGGGATGTTCGTCACCACGTAGTTCTCCGGTAGCGATGCGATGACGTCGTTAACTATTACTGTTTTACCCGAGCCAGCGCAACCAACTAGCATTATTGGGTGTTTACGTTCGATCAGCGTGTCCAAGAACCATTTCATGCAAGCTGTTGAACTTGTTGGAACTAACGTGGACTGGAAAATTATACAAAATGTTTAATTGTGTTGGAAGCGTGCAATCATTACTCACCTGCAGCGGGATGTCAATGTCCAAATCGTAGTGCGGCACCAATTCGCTCCAAGGTGCAAATTGTTTCGTTTTTGGATTGACGTAGTAGTCGAAGATACTCCCATCATCTGGGAATTTGATGGAGGAAAATTCTAGAATCCAAAATCGACTGAATTCTGCCCGCCAGTCGATTTGCTGGTCTTGACTCAAAGTCGAACCGAAGCCCCAAATGGCGGAGAAGACAAAATAAATTTCATACCATTCGCTAGGGCACCTCGCCGGGAGGTGTTCAGGTGTCAGAAAGCACTCTAGAAGATAGCAGGTCATTTGAATCATCGCAATTTCAACGACGGGCGTGATTCGTTTCAGTTTCTTATTCGTTTCAACCAACGGCGGAATATATCGATCGAAGAGCAAATTCAAGTCCGGTATCTGCTCGGGATTGCAGGTCCTCTCCATCCATGATAGTACGAAAGGATACCAGCCGAGATCCGAACTGTTGGTGTACAAGATACCTGCACGAGATACCGTTGCCGGTGTAGCAGTTTGAAGATGGCCAACTTCGAACAGAAGCCTCATTTCCTTGGTCAGCGATATGCGTTCATTGCTTGCCAATGTCAGCACTTTGTTGTCGTCCATAACAGTGTTTAAGCTTTCGATCCACATCGGATCGATGTCACCGTCCAGCACAATCCATTTGGGACACTCCGCTGGTGAATTGGCTTGCTCTCTCATAATCGAAGACAATAAGCCATCCTTCCACTCGCGCGTCGCCGGATTGATGATTCCAAACAATTCGTTGTTGGTGACACTCTTCGGGTTTAGGTCATGAACGATGGGCTTCTTTTTCTGACTGATGTATGTCGCATTTAGACTCTTCCAAATCTCACTTTTACCCGTTCCAGCGCTGCCAACGATGAACACGGAATGTCGCACGGCCAAAAGCTCCTCGAGTTGAACAACCTACAAGAATCAGATGATGAATGCTACTACATTCGCCAAACACATCCCAGAAGATCACCTTCAACACGAAACCATCTTCAGCTTGCAAATTCAAATCCATTGCTGATTTCTTAATGAGCTTTTCGAATTCGGATGAACGTTTCCTGGGCACGTCCAACAAGGGGAAGAGATCCCCGATGAGACCCATGAAAACGGGCAAATCAGCCGAAACGATTTTCGGAATATTGAAATCACGCAAGGCTCTCATCAGCACTTGATCTTCGGGACGCTGACGGTCGTCACGTCTCAATGTTCCAGCGACTACCAGCACAGACTTGATGGCTCTCAGTCCCCAATCGTAATGGTCTTGATTTGAAAGAAGCTCCTTGCAGAGAGTGTAAAGCGTGATGAATTTGCGAGCCAACAAACGAGCCTCCTGAAAGCCTTCAGCCACGAGCATTATCTCGCAGATTAATGCGAAGTCTGGTACGACCATCGCACATGGGCGAAACAGAGCTTTCAAGTTCTCCGCTAAAAAGACGACAATCGAAGTAGAAACTGACATTCAAAAGACATCTATATAACTCACGCAATTCAGTTCGGCCAGCATATTCACTGCTGGGATTCATGGTGACAAACAAGCCCACCGTCGGCACCAATGAGATCGTCTCGCCCATGAATTGGAATTTCGACTTTTGATTCTGTTGGGAAGGAAATTCAAAATGAGCATTCGATTTTGATACCCTGAATCACACACAAAAAGCATCATCAGCGCGGCCAGGAAGCAAGCATTCAGCCAATTAGGAATTTTGAAATCGTTACATGGAATCCAATAAGATTTTGATTGCATTTGCTTTGCGTTTTTAATTCTAGAAGAGTTCTGCATGCGATACGCAGATTTACCTTATCTCTCAATGTTACAAATTTCTTCCCACCCTTAGCGCCAAACGCCATGCAAAATAAGGCATTTAACATTCTGAAACAAACGGCCATAGGCCGAGGAAAAAAGCCGAGCATTTGAGATCACTCACCTTAATCGCATCCTGGATGCATTTCACTTGAACGGCTACCACCGAAAGGACCTCGATGGAGATTCGATTGAATTCTGAAACATTTCAATTCAATTCAATAACAAGCCTGCTTTTCTAGTTCTTTCTTCGAAGCTCACCATCAAAAATGCCAAAAGCTCCAGAAGCCGAGAGTCCCTTGTAGATTTGACCGCACGATTTGTAATCCATTTGCTCAGAGCAATTGAAAACGTAAACCATGATGCCGAGTCCTTTCCCCAAATCCTTTATCGTTTCGGTCTTTCCAGTGCCTGCTGGTCCGGCTGGAGCTCCGCCATAAATTAAATGAAGAGACTTCAAGGGAAAATTTAAAAAAATCGGAGGAAAACTTAGGGAGGCTCTAACGCAATACCCACTTGAGTCAACGTAATGTAGCATCGATCGGTGAGAGGAGTGATCACAAGCCGAGGAGAAATTCCCAGATATTCATAGTCGTACTTGAATTGCGCATCGCAAATATTCACGAAGCAATTTTTCTCGCTTCGATCCCATCGATGTCTCAACTGACTCTGCCATTGGAATGCAGTGGCATTCGTTACTCGCTGCGCGATCATCTTCGCCACAACATCCCGCGAATGAACATCAATCGTACAAATTGTCATGATCTTTTGTCGATCACCGCTGCTGAGATCACCCAAAAGCAACGAGATCAATGCATTCAGTTGGTTGATCTGCTTTTTTTGGTAGTCTTTGAGGGCGCTCTCATATCCCTCTTCGATCTTTCCGAGTGCCTCATGGACTTCGATCGACCACCAAATCTGTGTGATGCACAAGGCAACCTGTGAAGGCCAGTCGAAAACCCATTGATCTCGAGCCTTGTTGTCATAAGCCTCCACCGACTCCCCAAACAGTTGATGCAGCGTTGATCGCATCACTTCTGTGACGCGATTCAGCCACTCTTCAACGCGACCCCTACAATCGCATTCGTCTCGAAAGGCCACATACTCTTCATGCTCTTTTGAGGACATGCCTGCCGCAACTTTGTCTTGATTGTCGTATTTGAGAGTTTTGATTGAATCGTACAGTTTCGTCAAGTGCTTGCCCATGTGGACGGGATCATTGCTATTCGAGAGAATGTCCAGCAAGTCTGCCGATGAAATGAAATAGAATCGAGGATATGCCAAGCGCTTCGTCTCCAAGTAATCATTCAAGGCTTTCTCGCACAAGACCAAATCCGCAAGAATGGCTTCCATGTCGTCCTGCAATCCCTCCTGATTGGTCACATCCATGACATTCGACATGCCGTTCAATTTCTCCACATTCCTTCGAAAGGCCACGTCGACGTTGTCAAAGCGCTCTGCGTCGACAGGTAGCTGATTTCGAATGTCTTCCGAACCGATGAAGATGCTCTCCAAGTACATCCATTTACGTTTCATCTCCGTCCAGATCATGATTGTGTGGTCCCCATTGCTGAGTTTTAGACTCCATTCTTTGATATCGTTCTCAAAGTACGTCGAGTATTTCGAAGTGGCCATGTTCTGGATCTGCACCTGGTTCTCCTCAAGCGTTTCGATCAACTCCTCCGACGCCTTGACCAATTTTAGTCCGGTGCGCTCGTGGATCTCGTACTCGAAGCTCATGTTTGCCCATTGATTCGTGATGTCTTTGAGTTGCTTCTCCATCAGCATTTCCTTGACCGCTTTGTCCACCGTGTATTTGACATCGTCTTCGAACTCGTGCAAATTCAAATTTAGCAGTTCAGCCAAGGTGGTCCGCTTATTCAGTCGTAGATTCAACAGATAAATCATCCCGAATTTGGAAAAGAGCTAAAAGATTCGTCGAATGATCGATTGGAGTTGCTCAGAATTGGAAAACTTACCCCAGTGGCACGCATCAGCTCCAACCAGTGTCGATCTCTGATAGCTGAATTCTGGAGTTCGGTAATCGCCCGCAGTGACGTCACCAGATCCTTCAGCATTTTCTCGATATAAACGAAGGGCTCCCAGTTCCGCATGGCCTTGCCCAGTATTCGAACCTCTTTGCTGAATTTCTTGCATTGCTGTTCGATTTCTTCGACGTCGAGTTTCTTCCAAGCGGTTTTCTTCCAAGAATTCACGCACGATTCGACGATGTAAACAAAATCCCAGAGTTGCTGAAATGATGTGGATCGTGAGAACATTCAAACGGAGGAGTCTAAAAGTGTGAGCGGAAACCTTGATCAATCTGATTTCCCTGCGGCAGGCAGCCAATTTATGCTCATTTGGTGGCGTCAGCTCAAAAAGCGACGCAGAGTTCCTCAATCGAGTGAATTGTCTCTCGAGCACGTGCAGTTCATTGTGCACTTCATCGCATAATTTATACGCTTGTGGACATGGGATTCGGAAGAACTGAGGAGTTTAGAATTTTTATTGGAAAGATCTCACCAGGGCAATGGCAGATCAATTACCTCCTTTTTGTGGAACGAATCCCGAAAGTCGTTGATTTGATGATTCGTGAGGGAGATCCGTTTGATTATCATGTCCACTTGGTACGCCTGAATCGGTGCTATTCGCTGCCTGACTTGGGAGACCAACTTCAATATACTCGCCCACTTTTCCGGCAGTTCTGCGAACTATGTTCAATTTTTCAGTTTATCTCTTCAGAGAGCGGAAGAATCCAACCAACCTGAATCGCGCATTTTTCCGGAACGATGATATTGAACTGCAGAAGAACGTCAATGAGCTTACGCAGAGTATCAAAAAAATCTCCGATATTCTGATTACGCCCTTTGACTTGGTTCAGAACTGACATGACGTTCAACAAACCAGCAAAATCGTTCCAATCGACAATCGACGATAGAACATCATTGGATTTGTTGGTGAATTCCTCGAATTCCTGCAAATCAAAGTTTTTGTGAATGGAGCTGAACTGAGGTCAACAAACCTACATTCAAATTCTCCAGCACGTAGTTCAGAAGGTGGTTTTTGAAGAGATTAGCCCATTTGCAGCATTCGTTCAAAATGACTTGCTTGAAACTTCTCATGTCAATCGACAGCCATTTTCGAATGACGTGGAGTGATTCAATGTTATCGAATTGCTCGTACAAATCTAGCCATTTGTCGATCTGGAAGGGACAGACAGGTTAGTGAAGAGGCAGACTATCTCCACGCTGCAGTTCACAACGCACTTCCTCTTTGAAGCTCTCCAGTGGCAATTCGAGGGAATCCTGGTTACTCTCCTCATCCGTATTGGACCTGAGGTCCACAATGAATTTTTCTAAAAACCGTTCCTTGTCTTCCAACCAGATGTACTCATAGCAGCGAAATCTTTTCAAGTATTTGACCGCCTCGCAAGTCGCATTGAACACATTGACGATGATACTTTCGCGAGTCTCCTTTATCTTATCACTCTTGGTCAGATCAACTGAGCACGAAATGATAATGAGAATCCAAGACGAAATTCATGGGAAACAAAACGCACCTTGATAAGTTGATCGGGGTTTGTCTTTCGGTTGAATAACTTTCGGAATCAAGCCTGCCACTGCGCAAATATCTTCGATGATTCCCATTATGATGCTCATCAAGCCTCCATCGACATTGGTATCGATGGAAGGCGTGCACCTGAAATCACTGCCGTCCAACGTTAAATTGATCTGGAACAGAGGCGATCGATCTTGCGGGTCATCCATTGCGTTGAGAATATACGATAGGCTGTTTTAATTTTCAATTTATTGATTTTTATTCGAGAAAAAGGACTTATGTATTCTAAATGGCAAAGCGATGAGCGAAGAGTTTTGTTTTTGATTGTGCAGGCGAATGGTGTGAGGCGAATGTGTTTGTGAATGATCTCTACGATATACTAGACCTCAGCTCGATGGCGTTCATCAAGGCCTCGGTCACCAGGGCATCCACGTATTCCTCATAAGGGCGATACATCTCCAGTGATGCAGGAGTCTTCTCGATGTGCGAGCTCTCCAGGTTTTCCATTACAACTGGCTCCTGGGTTGTGGAGTTGATCGTCTTCAACTGAAAATGATCACCATGAGTAGAAGAGCAGGGCTTTTTGAGATAGCCGTACCGTGACCATCGTTCTGTAAGATGATGTATCTCGAGGAGAATTCATTTCCAAATGACGCATAACCGTCTTGCGTAGCCGCTCCTTCCCCACTGAACTCTCTTCCATTGGCCTCTGCAGTGGCAAATCGTTGAACAATCGGTAGTTCTCTTCCATCGCATATTCGACCAAGAATTTTGAATTGATCACTTCGATAGTCCTACGCTTGAATTTTATATTGCGATCCTCGATGTTCAACAAAGCCTTTGCGTTGTTGTCCTTGCGCTGATACATTGGTTGGCTGCCCCATATCTCGATACTCTTCAAAATGTTTTCAATGTTTTCATGGGTTCTCGTCACTCGCTTGTGTAATCGCGCTATTTTATCGTGGATTTTTCTTATACAAACCTCGTCTGAAAATAGATTGTGGCTAGTGGTGTCGAAGACTACAAGCTCTAAGGATGACCTACCGTAATTGAACCAAGTGAAATCATCCGTCAAGGCCTTCAAATCAATATCGATTTCAGAGATTTGCCCGAGGATTATATTTAGCTCACATTCTTGGGTATTTTCATGAATGAAGTTGTAGCGTTCCACCACTCGTGATAGTAGAATTCTAGTGGTCTGGCGAATGTACAAAATGAATGGAAGATTCAGCCGAATGTGAAGTGTGGCTTACCCAGAGGTCATCAATTGAACCGAACATTTGCTCAACGCATCTCGGCATATCTCCACAGCTCATCTTCTTCAATAGCTCGCACTCTTTGAATGCCTCAACCAGCTGGAAGCATAAAACGAATTATCTCATGCGCTAGAGCCCACCCTCTTTTTATTCAACCTTTCCGCTGAAATTCAATTTCAATGACTTCCTCTCATCACGAGCCAGCAAATGCTCCGACATACTCGAATGGCAAACTATTGGCACCTCATTACACCATTTCGCGAAAATCTCTCGTTCCACACGGTTGATAGCCTTGATGAGCTCTTCACGCCTTAGCTCGAGTTTTTCTGATTGGAAAATTCTGAAAGACAACAACTGTTAGCTGGGCTAATCCGCAAGGGGACCATTTCCACCAACGGATTATTGCGGTAAGACTCCTCTTGGAATGACGCCAAACGTCCTCGTAACATCGCAAAGTGCTGTATTGATCCAGCCACTTTCGGCATGCCGCGCTTCACGAGGATTCCCTGAATTTGTGAGGAAAAATATAGAATTGAATGCAGCGCTCATTGCTGGTCGTGGGGTGACTCACATCCAAGCCTTTCGCTCTGTATTTCTCTACACTTTCCAAGAAGTAGTTCTCGGTCGAATCGAGGTCATTCTCAAAAAACTCAAAAACCGCACTGATTCGCTCCTGCAGCTGCTCAGCAATAATCGGGCGTTCAATTAGCGAACCAACAATTTCGCAGAACTTCAAACAATGCTCCGCACTGAAGCAATCCGCGAACGCCGCATTGAGTACCTGGGCCAGTTTTCGCTCCAAAACGTCCGTCTTCCGGCGATATTCGTTCTTGATTCGGGCGAAAACTGTCGAGGTAGAATCCAGCGGTTGAAAGTCTGTCGAGGTCCAGGCATTGAAAAGCACTTGATGTTCGTTGAAAATGGCATCAAGGCGTCGATTCAAGTCGCGACCTCGCGCCCCTCCAATCTCAATTTTCTCCAACTTTGAGAAATCAAACGCCGTTTGAAACACAAACTGGATGTCGCTGAGCCGAGTTATAAACACATCCAGCCGTTCAAAGACGTCCACCGGTTTAAACGACCATGGAATGGACTTGGTTTCAGCCTTACGAAATTCCATAAGCTTCCTTTTGTGACGCATGACCTCATTCCTGAAAGCAAAATCCAGCTCGTGAGCTTTCCTCTTAGAACCCCTACGAGATATCCTACTTGTAAATCTCAATGATTTCAATCGTTTCGGTCACTTTGATGAGCCCATCCTCGACGTCGCCCTGAAACAACGCGTCCGGATTCAGGCACTTTGTTGCTTGCTCCACCACCATATTCCCCATCATTCGGAAAAACGTCGTCCAATGGGATGAGTAATACGGCGACAGGCACCACATGACACATGCGCAGTGAATCAACGGAGTGATCAATGGTCGACTCTCGATGAAATCCATCGCTTCGAATGCTTGAGTGCGATGTGAGAATGCATTTAGGTGGATTTGAATGTCCTTGGCTTGAGCCAAAGACGCCACCGTCGTCTGAAAAAGTTGCCTAAATGCCGCAAAGTAAACCGAATTCGTCGCTTCTAGAACCAGTCCGATGACCTTCCGTTTTTTGTCTGTCAACTGATGATAGATATTATCCAAATTGGAGAACCGTTTCCGCCAAAACGTGTACTCAGAGGACGGAGTCGGGTGACTTCCATTTTCGAACAACTTTTCCGGGTTGTCTGTGATGATCCCATCGATCAAATAGCACCATTTTATGACACAGCCCTCAAGAATATTCTGCGTTTTCATGTCGCACGACGCAGTCCTGAGGGAAATCAACGCAGTAGGTCATGACTCACAAGTCGCACCTCGCTTCGAAACTCACCCAGCCAAAACACCCTCGAGGACTTTGATGATTTCATCGATGTTCATCGGCAACGGCAACACAGTTTTATTCGAAATATTTCCTCGAATCACCGACACGCGTTCCGCCAGCTCATGACATTTCTCGTGAATGTCACGCTTTAGCATTTTCGGCCAATCGTTTTGATTCAACGGGTTCATCAGCAACGGAACAAATAGATCTTCAAGCAATCCATTGAAATACTCCAAGGTTTGCGCCGAATAATCACCGCACAACAGGACCTGTAAGACACGTTCCGCTCAAGCCTTGATTTCAATCGTGCGGCAGAGAGTTACCGTTTTCGGTTCAGCCGCATTCAAATCAACTTCGCCTTTTTTGATGAAATAACAAGTCTTGCCGCGATTTCTTACTGGGAACCCCAGAGCCGGAGATAATCCGCCGGTGGATGTCAACGATATCAACAACACGCGCCGGTTGATATTTTGTCGCCATTCGAATATTGTCGTCTTGAAACCATAGATTTTAAGTGAAATGAACGCCAATTGGATTGGACATTGGTAACTCACCCTGTAATCATCCGTCGACATCATCTTCGTCCATTTGTCTGGCTTCAGTCGCATCGACTTCAAAGCGAAATTCGAGACAAATACCAAACACGAATCGTCATCTCCGAATTCCATCATTCCGTCGTTGTCACCACCGCTCATCCCTCGCGATTTGAATGTCACTTGTTTATTGCATAAACACCGAAATTTTAACGAAAGCAGAGACACATTTTTCAGCCAAAAAACTTCTACTGAAAAATTCAACGAATGTTTTCCTCATCGATTTAACAGAACTTGACGATTGCATAATTCTTGGAATTGTTTGGTCGATAATCGGTTGGGAAGCAGGTCGTGAAAGTGAAGGGTCGCGAGAAGTCGAAGGAAATGGTTCAAAGTAAACTGACCGACGGCATTGTCCCGCAGCTGGCTTAATCAATTTTCTCACTTTCAGTCACGCGAGAGCTGGTCCGCAAGAAATCGGAGCACAATGAACTCATCATCGGAACGATGGAGGAGCTGTCGCTTCACCAAGAGGACATCGAGCGCATTGACAATGTTCAAAATTGGTGTCGGGACTTGAAAATTTTGCTGCTGCAAAGCAATCTGATTTCGAAAATCGAGAATTTGTTCAAGTTGAAGAGATTGGAGTATCTGAATTTGGCTTTGAATAACATCGAGGTGGTGGAGAATCTCGCAGAGTTGGAATCGCTGTCCAAGTTGGATTTGACGCTGAATTTCATCGGCGATTTGCTGAGCGTCGAGTCGTTGCGATCGAATTACAATTTGAAAGAGTTGATTCTGACGGGAAATCCTTGCTGTGACTTCGAGGGCTATCGAGATTTCGTGATTTGTGTCCTCCCGCAGCTGGAGTCCCTGGACGGCGTCGAAATCAAGCACTCCGACCGGATTTTGGCCCGAAAAAACTTTGAAGCGAAACGGAGGCGAATCGTTCAACATCAAGCTGAGTACGAAATCAAACGCGATGAGCAGAAGATTCGGGTGCAAAAGGAAAAGGAAATGGAGATTCGCGAGAACGAAGGACTGACGGAGGATGAGATCAATGAAAGGTTCGTATGGATCTTTCTCGTAGCTCTCATTTACGATTGAGGTCTTTCTGGCTCAGATTCTGGAAGAAAAACAGCGAGCACTGCCCGGAAACACGAGTCGATATGATGCGCCAACATAGAAAGAGCAAGACAACGGAGGAGACTGAGGCCAAAGTGAAGCCGCCACGGAAGCTATTCGCAGATTGCGGTCGACCCTACAACATCAACGAGGGAAAAATCGACTTCACTCTCAAGGAACATGCCAGCCATTATGAGCTCGATTTGCATGTTTACCGGTTCGTAGATTCCCCTTTCCTTGTGGACTCACTCATTCCACGTCAATCTTTGGACAGGTTTCTCGATACTTCACTGATTGATGTTGACGTTCAACCGAATTACGTCCGGGTAGAAATCAAGAAGAAAATCTTCCAATTAGCTCTCCAACAAGAGGTCAACTTGGACGCCTCGACTTCGCAACGGTCTCAAACGACCGGACAACTACTTATCATCATGCCGAAGTTATGTTTCAACGAAGAGATTCAAGTTCTGAAGACAGACGTGTCGTTGACAGGTAGACTTCTCTTTATTTTTCTTCTCAAAACGCCAACTTACCTTTCTCTTTCAAGCAGACAGGCCAATGTCGAAGAAGCCCCTCCAGGAGGGCGAGAGACCCGTCGTGAATACCAAAATAATTGAGGACGACGTTCCGCCGTTGATGTGAAATTGCCTGCTATTGAAGTATTCAAAAGCTGGAGCTACGGCAATCAAACTGCAGAACAGCTGAATAAAAATCCAATAAACAAATAATTTTGATCGATTTATTCAACAATTCTATCGAGTCTCAGTAGGCCAAATGTAAATATTAATCAACGTGTGATTTATTTATTCAACGGCCTCTCCGTGAAGTGAAAAAAAACAATTGTAAATCAAATAACAGTGAATGCAATATTCGCGTGTAATTTTAAATTTGGTCAAATTAAAGCGGTAAATTGTATTTAAAAAAGAAATTCCAACAGAACAAATTCATGAATATCTGCTCCAAGCAACGTTAGCAATTGGATCGCGTTAACAATAAATGAACCGAGAAAAATACCCTAAAAATTATGGCAAAACATAAATGAAGAGAAATGTCTAAAAACTGACAAATATCATTTGACGAAATAATATCAAAATTGTTTATTTACACAAGGAAAATCATAGGAAATGATTATGCTGAAGTCATTTGATGACCGACGATTAAAGCAGCACAAATATTTTTGTTTGTTCGAGCATTCCCGCCCACGGTCCGTTAGTTTACGTGTCCCATGAGGGAAAAATAGGAAAATTATTTCATTTTTTCGCTTAATTTTTAAATTCTTTTCATCTTCTTCTACTTCAAATTGTTTTTTTTTGTTCCACATTCCGCTTAGCTTAGAATAGCCTACGATAAATGTATCTCTTTGAATTTCGTCTAGCGACACCATTCATATGCAAGAGGAGATTCAGTTCCGCTTGCGCGTCAACAAAATAAATAACAAACGGTATCTTCTTGTCTCTCGATTTGATCACAATGTTTCTATCGAATATTCTCGTCTCTTTCTCTCCCACTTCCTGTCCTTAGGACACCTTCAATATCCGCAATACTGAATCAACTTCGACTCTTGACTTTTGTTATTTTTTTTTTTTTTTTTTGCTTCGAGTTGCATTTGTTTGATTTGTTTTCTACTAAAGTTATATACAAAAGTTGTTATTGTTTAGAGTAAGAAAGTTTTGGTTTTGTTTTTGTTATTTTTTCTTCCTATTTTTAAATACTAAAATTGTCTTGCTTCAACGGTAAACAAAAATTATTAACAGAATAATGAACAAAAGACTTGCTAATCAATTACAGTCAGACTTCTGATGATTTGTTCCAAAAATGGGTATTTTCGTAAAATTACCGTTAATTTTTCGTTAGAATCAAATATGTGTGGTTGAACATTCGCTTAAAAATGAACGAACTATTTGTAAGTGTTAACTACCACGTTGCGGAAATTTTGCATGGAATCGCCGTGGCCAAGGCAATGGCCATTCGAATTCATTAGGTACTTGTCCGCGAATACTCCGTTCGAAGTACCGCGAATAGCCGAACCACCATTCTTTCGTTAAATGATTATTTGATCCTGAGTGCTGCAATGGAAATGGATTCGATTAGAACGGACAATGTAAAGAGCTTCCGGTGAGGGGCTCGTCAAACCTACCTTCAGTAAATGACTGTTATTGGCTAATGTGTGGTATGTCCAGAATAGACGTGTCGTTATGTAATACGCTACCAGTACATCGATCGTGTAGTGGCCGTGAGCGACCAATACCATCACAACACCAACAATTGCAATCAACCATGACATCCAATGGAGGAAACCAATGCGTTTCGGTGAGTCTGTGTGGAAAGAAGGAGTTCGCTTGAATCAAATTTAATCCTCAAAAAAAGAGTTCTCAAAAAAGATACTCACATTCAGCAATGACTAAATAGCCCAAAACCAACATGACCGTGTGGCCACTGTAAATGTAATCACCGCAG
>JANSTV010122595.1:6474-33179 GCA_027564135.1 Lestremia cinerea
AGGCTCAAAACATTGCATGAATCGCTTCGGATGCAAATCACTGGGACAATCCTCCATGAAATTTGTGGCCTTCTCCAGGAAATCACGCATTAGAATGCCATTCGGCTCTTCGAAAAACCGTTCGACTGCTTCCTTTTGACGCAAACGAAGGATGGCCTTCTTGTGGATGGCATTAAAAGCCACTACAGCAAAGAGCAAGTACCAAGGCGGACTCGAAAGAACGGAGTCCCATAAGAGCTGCCAGTAATCTGCCTCAAACACCTCAGCGAAGGCCGTCTGCAAAAGTTTCCAGCCGAAGATACTCGACGAAACGTCCAGTTTGTTGTAGAAGTCCAACAGCGAGGGCTCGAAATAGGCCAGTAGGGTTTCCAGCATGGTTAGCGTGTTGAAAGGTTTCAATGGAGCGAACTCGAACCATAGCTGGCATTGATTCATCAGCACCGAGACGATCGTCTCGAAGGTCATGAGCAGGTCACCGGAGAGGAATTTGACAAATGGGAAAATGAAGTTGGGCAGAAAAGCCTCCTTCGGGGGGAAGAGGCTGAAGACAGGGCACCAGTATGTTAGGCAGGACGCAATCTTCTGCATCGATTGCAGCATCTGCCGGTCGGCCAGCGGGAAAAATTCCTCAAAATGCCTGCAACTTGGATGCAGTCGCCGGGTCAGCAGCTCCATGAACAAATCCGTGTTGCTCGGCAACTGCAAGATGACTTTCCAAATCAACCGTCGATGCCGTCGCGGATATTGACCATGATCCTCGAACAGTCTTAGGAGTCGCGCTCTTGGCAAGATCTCCTCCACCTGGAAATGTTCAGAGAATTAACGTCAATCTTGGAGACCTCTAGGGGAACTCACCTCCACTTTGACTGCTGCTAATTCGTAAGCACTCTCCGTCTCGCCTTTCAGAAAACTCCACATTTTATTCACGTCGCTAACTCGAATCTTCCCATCGATGCAAACACTCGTCAGAGTATTTCCGTCAATCGCGACAGCCTGCTTTGCTACTTGATGGTTCTGAGAATGAACTTCAGTCACTTTACCCTCAGAATCAATTTCCACGAAAATCATATTCCTCGAACGCGTCACCAACGCAATGAGTCGGACACCTTGCGATTGGAGAACTTCATTGGAGAAAAAGAGAAGATCGTCGATTTTCACATCTCCAACATTCAAAATGGAGCAGATGCTCCACGCCGACACAGTGAAAATCGCCAATTTCCCGTCCACCGTCTGGGCTATCAACAGCTGGCCGTCATTTGAGAAACGAAGTTTGGCTGAGAAGGATTCTGAGCTATCCCTTAATGCCGGATCGACTTTCAGTTTGAGGTGATTCACGGAATGAGTCTTCAAGAATTCCTCTTGTTCTGAAGTCAAATTCATCCGCTTCTCCATTTGAAATGTACCCTGGCTTGGGGACACCTTCCAAACGCACATCGAGTGGTCCTCGAGTAATGTCACCAATAGCTGTGCTGAGGCCATTGTCGAGGTCTTGACGGTCACTCCCTCTAAGGTGAGTTCAACTCGAGCTTTGCTTTTGAGAATATTCCCAAGTTCGAAAGTGACTGCTTCATCCACTGACGCACACAAACCAAACACTTTTGATGAGCCATCTTCCGCTTGAACGCAAGTGAACTCCATCAATTGAATTGGCGTGGAGAGCAGTTCGATGCCTGGACTCACCCTTCCAGTAGCTGAAAAGCGAAAACAGTGAAAGCCTGTTCAAATGGACCGTCCTCAAAGGAACTCACTCAGATGCACCGTGCAGAATCGTCCATTTTTCAGACCAACCGCAAGCTGGTCATTCCGCCCAGTCACGAAGCTGAAACAAGAGACATTCCGAATGCGTCTCGGTAAGTTCCAGAACTGTCGATTCGGAAAGTCGAAGCAATAGACGACGCCCCTGGAAAAAGTCCTCAAAATGACGAGAAGGAACTCGAACCAGAACTCCCCTCACTCACCCAGCATCGATGACGCACATCCGATCGCCGTCTCCAAAGCAAACATCTCGAAACGGAATCCTTCTATTGCGGCCCCCTTCACTCGGCGTGTTATGAATCGTCAAAAGCTTTCTGCTTGAATGAAAATTGCGTGAAAAAAATCGCTCATCGCTTGCGACATTGACCGCCTTACCCATTCGATCTGCTTCGCAATTTCAAAGGTTTCTTCGCAACGCTAGCAACACTTTGACTTTCGCTGCTGTCCGACATCGCGTCACGAATCCAATCGAAACGAATTTATTCCAAGCAGCAGCAACAACAACAACAAATAGCTGAATGCGATTATTTCAAAACAATCGACGACGAAAAAAGAAACAGAGTATTTGTCGATAGTTCGTTGCTACGGTTACGAGCGCACACACACAGCAGCGGTCGCCATACGACAATCATCTGTCAAAAACAAAACAACGACCAACGTCGAGGGCGGCTATGTGCTTTGTTAGCGTCTGATTCGCGAGCAAATCAACAAAGGAAACGTTTGAACGTGGAATTGGCGAGGAAGAGACTGGACCAATTAGTGGATTTCATCGAATGCCATCGAAATGGTGGGTGAAGTGGTGGTTTTATATCGATATTCGAGTTCATTGCGATTTTTTCTTTGTTTACTTTTCCAGTCGCTGAACGACGTATTTCGATGTTTCATTTGCATGCAAAAGCTGCAAAACGCTCATTTGTGTCCACATTGTTCAAAGTTGTGCTGTCATTTGTGCATATCGCGATGGTTAAAACAGCAAGCGCATTGTCCACACTGCCGGACCGCACTCCACGATTCGGAACTGGTGAATTGCCGCTGGCTGGAAGACGTTGCCCACGAAGTTGAATCGCTACAGCAAATCTGCGCAAATGTCAAGACCAACGACCAATGTCAGACGCATTGTGAGAAATTGAGTGTCTACTGTTGGACCTGCAAGAGCTGCATCTGCCATCAATGCGCCTTATGGGGTGGCCTGCATTCCGGCCACACTTTCAAGCAGCTCGGTGAGTCTCAAAGCGATGCATCCACTCGTGAAATGACCTGCTCATTACCTCTCCGTTTCTCTAGATTTGGTGTACGAATCTCACATCGGCCAAGTGAAAGAGGAAGTGGCCCAGCTGAAGAGTCGCCTGATGGAGCTCATCGGTCTCGTAAAAGACGTGGTAAGTGCGTTGCCATCGCCATTCAATCGCCCATCAAGTGAATCGACCGTGATTTTCAGGAGCAAAATGTCGAAACCGTCCGCAATGCAAAAGACGACAAAGTTCGAGAGATTCGAAATGCTGTGGAATTGATGGTCGGACGATTGGATCGACACCTCAAAGAGAAGATGCGAGCACTGATGAAGCAGAAGAGCTCGTTGACCCAAGAGACTGAACAATTGGAACAGTTGCTCCATCAAATCGAACAGCAGTTGAACGCATCCTCGCGATCTGAGCTCATCATGAAATCCGCCGAGTTGCTGAAGATGATCCATCAGGTGCGTTTGCAACCCAAGGCTCGACACATCACCGCACCTATTCAACCGGATTTCCAGAGCGAAATCGTTCCAGCCTACGACACTGGCAGTTTTGTCATCGAAAATTTCTCGCGATCCCAACAGAATGGCGTGGCCGTATATTCGGCACCGTTGCTAGTGAATGGACTACGGTGGCGCTTGAAGGTGTATCCCTTTGGGAATGGAGCCGTCCGCGGCGAATATCTCAGTGTGTTTCTGGAATTAACCTCTGGATATCCCGAGGCCAGCAAATACGAATACTGCATTCAGATGATCCACGGCGATCCGACCAAGACAATTCATCGTGAATTCATATCAGACTTTGAGGTGGGCGAATGTTGGGGATACAATCGATTCTTCCGTCTGGATTTGCTTGCCGCCGAAGGTTACTTGGACACCGATCATGACGAACTGGAGCTTTGCTTCCAGGTGCGCCCTTCGACGTATTTTCAAAAGAGTCGCGACCAACAATGGTACATCAGCCAGTTGTTGAAGCGACAGACGGTGCAGGAGAAGGAAATTCGAGAGTTGAAGAAGCGTCTCAACGGTGAAGTGGTCCGAGAGGACGGTTCAGCAACACCATCATGTTTGGGGAGCGAGGATGTGGCGGAGGCGGAAGATTTCGATTCGAAAATCGACAAAGTCGCTTTCGATGCCGAAATCTTCAGTGATTTGGCAGCGGGTGGCATCGAGCTGAATCGCAATGAAAACAAGACTGGTCCATACGTTTCGTGGCGCACATCATCCGGATCGGAATCAGATGAGGAAGTCTCCTTGAAAGTCCATCGAAATATCTCAGCGAAAAAGGCCACCAGTCTGCCAGGCAGTTCAACTCGACCGATCGAAGCTGACGATGAGAACGCCTATTGCGAAAATGACGTTGAATGCGTCGAATTCTTAGACCAGCTGCGTTCAATGTCATCATCACCATTAGCCGATACGGCTCCCATACCATTCCGGCCATTCCGCGTGGACGACGATGCGGTGGACAACATTCTATCCAATGAGATTTCCCGTCTCTTTGGCGACGAACAAGGTGCCCGGGCGATACGTCGCCGTTCTATTGGAGGAATCCAGAATCCCGTCTGCCTCACAACGTTGACTTCCAGTTCGACGGAATCACTTCAAATTGACGGCCGGGAATGACATCAGCCGGATTACACTAATCTCTTGTATCGAGGGGTGGGGATGTGGTTGAATAAACGTATTTGGTTAATCAGTATTTAAATCATGTGGTTTTAATTCTTAAATCAAATCGCATATTGAAAATGTTTTCCATTTTTTTTTTCATTTTGTTTTTGTTTTTGTTTTTGTCTGCTGTGTTTTTATTTTTCGCTCTTTCGCTCGTTCGTTTTATGATAATCACATAATCACATGATGTTTATTCTTCCGTCTCATTGTTGGAAACGTTGTTTATTTTATTTTCAAAAGTTTAACATAAGTTTAGTATGCTTATTCCTCGTCGACGTCCTCATCCAAATCCTCCTCCTCTTCGTCTTCAGCTTCTTCTTCTGGAAAATGAAAAGATTGATGGTGAGCTCATTGGACAGAAGTGTGAATGGTTTTGTGGGTGAAATACCTTCATCGTTATCGCCATCAGCATCACGACCGGCACCTTTGGGAGTCAAATCGATTTTTGGTCGGTCCTCGTTCGCGAATTTTTGCAGCTCATCCATGTCGAGAACTTTGACACGCTGATCCTTCTTGTCACCGACCAATTGAACCTTGATTTGAAAGAAGTCGTTCCGTCGCTTCTCCTCCCAGCAGGAGTAGACCGAGCTGCCTTTGAAGATGAGCTCTTTGGCTCCAGCCTCGGCCTTCTCCACGATGTATTTTTGCAGCAAACTGGCCCCATCTCGTCGCCACATACATAACTTCGCGTCGCTCTTGAAGTCTTTGTTCAAGTCGTTTTTGAACAGGAACAATTCCATATTTCCGTCTCGGTCTGGACGATTAACGGTGGCCGCACGACCTCGTTTACCGCTCTTTCGCTTGTCTGAAGATTCCTCGTCTGAAAATTTGACGAAAATCATTCGATTAGAAATGTCCTGAAAATCCTTGAACATTCCACAAAAACTCACCCTCATCGTCGTCATCAAAGTCGTCATCATCCTCCTCTTCTTCCTCCTCATCTTCGTCCTCGGACTCAGTCTCTTCTCTTCGCTTCTTGGCGACACCTTTCTTGCCTGCTGCGACCTTACGCTTGCCGCCAGTTTTTGGACTGCCACGATTGCTGCCACGACCGCCCGCCTTCTGCAAATCAATTGAATAGAATTCCAATCAAAACCGCATTCCTCAAAACGAAATCGAATTTTCCTCGAAAAATTCCAATGAGTTTACCACTTACCGGGGCCGGACGCCAATCATCTCCAGAATCTTCCACCTCTTCGGAGTTGTCGTTGTCCGATTCCACGTTATTCGTTACCAATTCGGTGCGGTTCCGAACCATTTTGATGAAAAATTCTGCACGGACAAAAGACAACACACTGCAAAATTAATCAATCGATGGATATTTTTCCAGGGCAAGCGACACAAAGCGACCGAACGAAGGAAAAAAAAAATTTTTGTTTGAAACGAAAATGACGCGTTTCGCGTGTAAGGTTATGTCGATGAAGCCTCGGCAAAACGATTATTCAGCGATGCTGCTGAGGAATTTCATTTCGTTGGAAATGGTATTCCATCGTTCTGGCACATTTTTCGCGACACGGTTGAATTCACAACGGGAAAATACTTACGACGATTATGGTTTTCACGAAAATTTCTTCTTTTTGGTTTTCAAAATGTCCGATGTAAACAATTCGACTAACAAGCACTCTCTGACGATACGAATTGATTTATTCCGAGATGTTTAGTAGACCGATTAACCGACTGATTAGTACACAGGCATTTCGTTTGTTTGTACTAAATCGATTCGGAATGTAGACCAAACGCTGTGTTTGAACTCGATGATCGTTTCGATCTTGGCCTTAATTTTGACTGGAAAATTCGTGAAATCTCTGCGAAATCGAATCGATTTAAAAATTCCGTTTGCATTTCATCTCGAATTTTCGACCATCGGCTTTCCCAAGGCACATTCCGATGCGTTCAGTTAGACCTGTTGAACTCTGTCTGAGACTGGATTGGGTTTTTTAGAACAATTTCGTGAAAAATCGAATTCATGAAGAATATTCCTCAAGTTTTCGCGAGGAAAGCGACCCGAAGGGAGACTAATCAGGAGACTCGGTCAAAGACACTCGACTATTTACAAAATAATTTATTTTTCATTCAAATTTCTACAAAAGACAAGCCTGACTACTGCACCGTTCGAACAAAGCTCACATAATCGAGCAAAACCCGGTGTATGTCGCTGAAATATCGAGTTTCTTGGCGACATTTTCGATGGTGTCTTCCTTCAATGCCTCTGCCACCTGGGCCAATAAGGTGTTTTCATTCTGTTTGATGATCCGCTCCGGCAACGGTGCGTTCCAATTCTCTGGCGGGGCATCCCGTTTCGTCCACACATCATTCGCGTTGTGAGCATCGATTCGTGCCTGCTTCCGGATCAATTCGCTGCGAATGACATCGACGCCGGCCTTTAGGTCGTTCTTTTCCCGATAGCGCTCGCAGTTCTTGTAGTCCGTGTGCCATTGCGAGCAATCGGTCATCTCGCCGTGGATGAAGTACTGATGGAAGCGGCCCTTGATGCGAGTACACTCGAAGTACTCTCGTGCGCACGCCGTGCATGGTCGGATCTGAGAATAGGAGAGGGTTTTTAGACTAGTAACGCGCGTAGGTCATCTCGTTGCATGCGAGTGCTTAAATTTTGTGGGATTTGAATGGAACAATGCCTGAATATTATGGTCGCTCGCCAAGAACGATACTCCGCGCCATGGCCTCAAGCGCACGACATTCTGGAGAAGCGATTAACTGAAGCGCCAAACAAAAGCCAAAGCACAATCCTACTGATGGACGATCTCGACATTCTATGCATTCGCAAGCAAGATGTCGTCTACAATCTGTTTGACTAGACTTCGACTAAAGGATCAAAGTTGATTGCAATTATAGCCAACACCATGGATCTGCCGGAGCGAGTCCTAAAATTGATATTCGCCTTTAGAAGATTTCGTGACTTCGTGATTTTGAATGGGGTGGATTTGAATCGAAAGCGTCTGGTAGTCCCGTGTATTCGCTCGTGCCAATTTGATCGAAAACATGCCTAACGGCTCCTTCTCGGGCGAGTTTTTAGGTGCAAGGAGTCGTCCCCTGTGTTTTATGAACAGTTTTGAATTCGTGTAGAATTTGGTGATGAGGTTGACGAACTGTGAACGACGACACGCTTTCTATTCTGTTATGCAATCCATAGAATAGGACGCATTTCTTTGCTGTTGTCGACTTTGTCAATCAATGCAAACTGTCAAACTTGATTTGAGCTTGAACCAGTTAAACTGTCTGTTTCTTTGTTTTTTTTGTTTCTGTTCATTTGTTTTTCCAAATTTTTGAAAATGAATTTGTATATTTTCGTTATGAGTTATGATGAGGCATCGTCTCTTTTATTGTTACCGCGGCTATGGTAGCAGCCTTGTGTGCACTCTGGAAATGGTACCGTCCGGAAAATGCCGGATCCGACAACGCTTCGACTGAAACACCGGAGGCAAGTACACACAAACATGAAATATGTAGGTTGAGGATGATCCAGAACATTTTCTGTGATTTACAGATGGCTGAGAGATTGGAGGGGCTATTGGTTAGTCAAAACCGCCAAATGATGGAGCTATTGGTGAGTCAACACCGCCAAATGATGGAGCAATTCGAGAGGATGATATTGCTATTGGAGAGTCGTCTCCCAGCAGCAGAAGTTGCAGTTGCAGCACCCGCCTCAGCGAATGGAATGATTGAAACCTCCCTTTGGAGTGCTAATTCCGGTGCATTCAACAACAATTCAACTCGACGGCCGGGAATGATGTCAACCGGATTATTAATTAATCAGTATTCGAATATTGTGGTTTTAATTCTGGTCAAAAATTATAAATTAGCTACAGTGTCACAACAGTGACTTTTAAGTAGCTATTTAGTTCAACAAATGTGACATGGGGAGATACAAAATGTTGTTCAAATTCAAAACTGGATGTGTTTAATATCATTCATTAGGTGAGATCAGGAGAAGAGAAAAGAATACAAACCAAATCAATCCATAACATCTACAACGACAGAATCTTTCTTTTTATCTCCTTTCGACTTCTTCTTACTTCCTCCTCGTTTTTTTCACCCCTTGAAATTCAATATTGTGGAAGCATAGATTCCTTTTGATCGAAGAAACTAGCTTGCAGACCTCGAACTGATACATCTTCCCAAGTGGACGAATGTGGGAGGCGTGTCGACCGAACAAAATGTTAGTTGGTGTCATGTACGAAAGACCGTAGACATATTTGAAGCACCATTTTGTAGGATTTCGAGTTTACTTAGACAATTCTTGGTCGCGTTATGTTTGTTGGCAGCGACGACCTCAATTTGCGAATAACACAATGGGGCGATTTCTCGACAAATACTGCTTATATGCTCATGAAAATTTAAATGTTGATCGAGTGTAAAGCCAAGATACTAGACCACTGAATCTGAATCTGAATCTTCCACCTCTTCCGAATTATCGTTGTCCGACTCCACGTTAACCGATTAACCGACTGATTAGTACACAGGTATTTCGTTTGCTTGTACTAAATCAATCCGAAATGTAGACCAAACGCTGTGTTTGAACTCGATGATCGTTTCGATCTTGGCCTTAATTTTGACTGGAAAATTCGTGAAATCTCTGCGAAATCGAATCGATTTAAAAATTCCGTTTGCATTTCATCTCGAATTTTCGACCATCGGCTTTCCCAAGGCACATTCCGATGCGTTCAGTTAGACCTGTTGAACTCTGTCTGAGACTGGATTGGGTTTTTTAGAACAATTTCGTGAAAAATCGAATTCATGAAGAATATTCCTCAAGTTTTCGCGAGGAAAGCGACCCGAAGGGAGACTAATCAGGAGACTCGGTCAAAGACACTCGACTATTTACAAAATAATTTATTTTTCATTCAAATTTCTACAAAAGACAAGCCTGACTACTGCACCGTTCGAACAAAGCTCACATAATCGAGCAAAACCCGGTGTATGTCGCTGAAATATCGAGTTTCTTGGCGACATTTTCGATGGTGTCTTCCTTCAATGCCTCTGCCACCTGGGCCAATAAGGTGTTTTCATTCTGTTTGATGATCCGCTCCGGCAACGGTGCGTTCCAATTCTCTGGCGGGGCATCCCGTTTCGTCCACACATCATTCGCGTTGTGAGCATCGATTCGTGCCTGCTTCCGGATCAATTCGCTGCGAATGACATCGACGCCGGCCTTTAGGTCGTTCTTTTCCCGATAGCGCTCGCAGTTCTTGTAGTCCGTGTGCCATTGCGAGCAATCGGTCATCTCGCCGTGGATGAAGTACTGATGGAAGCGGCCCTTGATGCGTGTACATTCAAAGTACTCTTGTTCGTACGCCGTGCACGGTCGGATCTGAGGATGGGAGAGGGCTTTTAGACAGTATCGAATCGTTTTTGGGAGGTACTTTGCCGATTGGGGCTGTCACTCACCGCCCATATGTATTTAGCGACTGCGTTTTCCAGAGCCTCCGTTTGTGGATCGACCGGTTTTTTGGGCTCTTTGACATCCTTTTCCGCATCAGCGCCCATTTCGAATCTTCGGTAAATGCCCTCTTTCACAATTTACTGCATTATTTTCATCACAACCGCACCATTTGAACGATGAACGATTCGAGGTTACAAATCGCAAATGTCAAAGTCGAAACGGGTGATTCCATCTGTCGGACTTCTCGACAATCATATCATTTCGGGGCGAATGATTCGAATTGAAAGAGTTCACGCTTGATCTCGTGGGTTTTGAGAGGTATCAAAGCAATGGTTAGGGTGGTTTGATGGTTTTCCCTAAGGAATCCCCGTTGGATAGCCCCAATTCGGTTCAACTGTTCGGATCCGAGCTCGTTCCGCCATTCGCGGCCAACTTCAGGCCGCACGACTCGAATGAAAGAAAATATTGTTTGTTTTCCTTTTCGCGTTATTGTCAAATTGAAAACAAAACAAAAAAAGGGAAAAATTCGCGACGAATTCGGGATCGGGGCGAAACGTGAACCGTGAAGAAATGCTGAACTGAACCACCATGGGCGAGAAAGAGATTTGCCGATTGTGTCTGACGGCGACCAGTGAGAATATCGAGATTTTCAGTAGGGCAGGACAACAATTGGGCATTGCCGGGATTCTTTCGAAACACTTCTGGTTCCAAGTAAGATCCATGGACCAAGCTCTCAGCGAATTCTCACGATGACCCATTTCAGGTGGACGAAAAGGATCATAACTCGAAGCACATCTGTAAAAAATGCTGGTGCAGCACCAAGGACTTTGACAATTTCTATCACGAAATCGAGAAGCTCCAGTTGGCTTTCTCCGAAAATGAGGAATCATTTCCAATGATAGTCGAGTTGGAAGAGCTGAAAACTCCCAAGGAAGAGGTGAACTGTTCGATCGAGGAAACGGATGTTGTTGAGCCGATTGTCAGAGTGGAACTGGATTTCACCCAAACTGACGTCTCTAACGACTTTGGTGGGTCTCCATTTCCTCTTCCAGCGCACAACTCGCTGATTGGCTCTGATTTCAGATAATCCGCCAGATGACGATCACCATGACGACGACCGCCACGACGACGACTTCGTTCCGGACGACGACAACCATTCGGACAACGTAGATCCCGAACAATCCGAAGACAAATCAACGAACAAACGACCCTACGTGAAATCCAGTCGATGCAAAAAGACAAAGCGTTCATCCCAATCCAAGCCAGATGCGTCCGAATCGGATGGTGAAACGGACGCTGCCACTGCTTTGGAACAACGACTATCGGAGGATGCAAAAATCCGCGAATATTTCGATATGAACTGTCAGTTTTGTGAATCAAATTTCCAAACGTTTCCTCAAGCGCGCACGCACTATCGGAAAAAGCATAAAATCAGTGGGTTCGTGACTTGCTGCAGCAAGAAATTCTTTCGACGAGGTCGCCTGCTGGATCACATCAATTGGCATTTGAATCCGGAGGCGTACAAGTAAGACTGTGTTGATCGTTCGTCCGCCGGTCATTCTGATCGATCGTCCACTTTCAGATGCCCGACTTGTAACAAAGTCTATTCGGACAAATTCGCCTTGAGCAATCATCAGCTGCAGCATGCACCGCCAGAAGAAAGGGAATTCGAATGCCCGAAATGCGATAAACGATTCTCGAAGCAGTATCTGCTTCAACAACACGCTCGCATTCGGCATCCAACCGAAGAGGACAAGGTATTCGTTTGTGACGATTGCGGCAGTCGGTGAGTTGGTTCTGGGCGTGAAGTGCTGTTCGGCATCCACTGACCATCCCATCGCTCCCTTTCAGCTTCGTCTCCAAATCGATCTTAGTCTCGCACATTCGTGGCGTTCATCAATTCGCATTCGCTCAAATCTGTGACATTTGCGCGAGAACATTCAAAAGCAAGCAAGTATTCGAGAATCATCGTCTGAGCCACATGGACGTCCAACAGCCCAAGTTGCAGTGCAATGTTTGTGGATCGTGGCTCAAAAACGATGGAAGCCTTCGAGCGCATATGCGTCGTCACAACGACACCGAACACACCTGCGAGCTATGCGGCAAAAAGACACCCAACAAATCAGCGCTGGGCAATCACATGCGATACGTTCACAGCGAACGCATCCACCAGTGCACGATGTGCGACAAAGCGTTCAAGAAACCCATCGGATTGCGGGTGAGTTTGTCGAATCGGCTTCGTCATCCGAACATCGCGACGATTGACTCTTTCAATTCCAGGAGCATATGGCCTGTCACACCAATCAAAGCCTCTACACTTGCCCGTACTGCCCGAAAACGTTCAAATCCAGCGCCAACATGCACAAGCATCGCAAGCAATCCCATCTCGAACAATGGAAACAGGATCGCGGCAAAAAGCTCATCGACCTGTGCACCTTGTAGCATCACTGCCGGCCACCGGAACCCCATTGAACCAAGCCGTTATTGTTTCCATTCTTAATTTATTTGTTTACCAAAAAAAAGAAGCAAAAAAGAAAATGTTCGCGTGACATCATCACATGAAAAAAGAAACAATACAAAAAATTTGATTTTTCTTCATTTTCCTTTCAAATTCTTGAAATCACCAGTCCGCCAGGCATCCAGGCACGACTCACTGCAAATCTTGAATCACCTTCTCGACTTCGCCTTTCGTGTACATTTGGAACAGTTGATTCGGTGTCATGATCATCACCTCGACATTTGTTGAGCTCAGCTTCTCCTCCATCACCTGCTTGAGGGTGCGCAGAGCGAGATTGACAGCGTCTTTGATGGTCATGTTGGGAGTGAAGTTATCCTTTGAGGGGGGGTGGAAAGTGAAAGCGATTAAGAGCCGGCCCGGCATGGGTAGCCAATCGAGTCTTACCTGAAGATTCTGTTGGGCACCTTCACTGCCAGATCCGATGGCCTTGGCGTCGTAGCGGATATACGTGCCGGATGGATCCATATGCCACAATTGTGGATCGCCGTTCTCAACACCAGCAAATAAGATGGCCACACCGAATGGACGACTCATTGCTGAACCACCATCAGCACTGTCACCGAACTGGATGGCCAGTGTGGAGACAGCCTGGGCGCACGATTCAACAGACATACGTTCGTTGTAGATGAACCAATGGTTCTGGCATTCAACACGAGCCCGGTCGATGAGTGTTCTGTGAAAGAAACGCCAACAGATGAGTCACCGTTCGGGATGTCTGGCAGAGTTGGGGGCATTTACCTGGCATCAGCCATCAATCCAGATGTGGCACAGCCAATGTGACGATCCACTTCGACGATTTTCTCAACGGTAGACGGTTCCATCAGCGGCGAAGTGATTCGCTTTTCGACAGCCATCACAACACCTTCGGGCGTACGGATGCCGATAGCCGTCGATCCCAATTTGATCGCTTCGATGGCATATTCGACTTGGAATAGACGACCCTCTGGTGAGAAGGTGTTTACACCGCGATCGTATTCTGAACGTGTCAAAAACATCTGCAAAGGAAATCAATTGTGGGGTGTTTGTTTGATGCGGCCGTTTACTTTGTCTCACGATCTCAATGGAGGTTATGTTCGTGAAGTGACAAAGCAAAAATTCAATGAGAAACTGGCTAGCAGGCAATTGATCGGCGTTTTCGCATTGAATTTATGCTTTACGCGACAAAATCAATCAAATCTACACGAAATTTACCTTTGATTTGATGAGTTTCTTGCTAAACTGTGCCGGACGAAGGAATCAACAAAAAAAATTACAAACTCACGGAACGTATTTGTAATTGTACAACACTGGCTTTCGGCAAATGTCATTCGCTGTGATGCGAAAACACAGTATCGAAACTTGTTGGCTGGGCGGAGCGTACCAACTGCACGGCAATGAAATCGCCTCAATGCAATGTGAATCTGGTACGTCGCCGATGGAGCGTGATGGTGTTTTTGTTGACATTTCGACGGGGACTTGACGAAAACAAATGCAGAAATCGGATGAAATGCAAACCGGACAGTGGAAAGACGAAATCCAATTTGGGAGAATGCTGACGAGGAGTTTGTGCCGTTTGTGTTGGACGGAGAGTGAGGAGTTCATCGAGATCTCTGGCGAGGCAGGCATTCAGATGAACATAGAACGGATTCTGTTGCAGCACTTTTGGTTTTTGGTGAGTGGAAAGCACAATGGTGCGCCACAGAGCAAAGTGAATCAGTTAGTTTTCTCTCCTAGGCGAACGGCACTGCTGGCATTCCGACAACGATTTGCGTAAAATGCTGGCAAAACACACGAGAATTTCACAGTTTCTTCACATCGATAAAAATCGCTCAGCGAACGTTCTATTCGCTGGGCGGAAATGCTATGACGCAGGAATACGTGCCAGAGGATGAGATCAAAACCGAAGCAGCAGAAGTCAGTTATATTTCGGAGATTGATGTGAGTCCCCTATCGCCCCAAGACGATGCCTTCCAAGACGACCATTCCATCAAGTCCGAACCACTGTTTGACACAGAGGAGCCGATAATGCCGAAAATCGAAATGGCTGTGGATCATGACAGCTCGTCTCAGTCCTCGGTGGAAGCAGGAGCAGAAGTGAAACATGAACCAAAAGCTCCATCAAGAGCAAAACCGTACAGCGAAGTGCGGGAGACGAAACGTATTCAAGACGTCAAAATCAGCTCGTTCATGCAGATGTCATGCGAGCTGTGCGACATCAAATACCCGAGCTTTTCCGATGTCTACGTACACTACGATCGTATTCACAAGATCCGTGGCTATGTTCGCTGCTGTCAGCGAAAATTCTACTCACGTGGCATCCTCCTGCAGCACATTGACACCCATCTCAATCCGGATGCCCACAAATGTGACACCTGCGGCAAGAATTTCTGCAATAAGCTGACTTTACGGAATCACATAATCGTCGTGCATGGGCCCGAAGACAAGAAAACGCACGTCTGTGATAAATGCGGCAAGGGTTTCGTCAAGCCGCATCTGCTGGTGCGACACGTTCGCGAACGGCATCCAACTGAAGAAGACAAAAAATATATTTGCGATGATTGCGGTTGTCGGTGAGTTGAACAGTGGAGAGTTTGTCTCAAACACCGGATTCTAAACCAGCTCTCTTTCAGGTTCATCACGAAATCCCTGCTGTCATTCCACATTCGGAGAGTGCATGAAGGCGCCTTCGTTCAAATCTGTGACATCTGCGCGAAAACATTCCGAACGAAACAGGCGCTGGAAAAGCACCGAAGCATTCACGGTGAAGCTCAACCCAAATTGCAGTGCAATGTTTGCGGGGCTTGGGTGAAAAACCAGGAGAATCTCAGATCACATATGAAGCGGCATGACGGTACAGCCGTTTGCAATATTTGCAACAAAGTCACGAAGAACGTGCTGGCCCTGAAGGAGCACAAGCGATACGTGCACAAGGAAAGGACGAAGATGTGCACGATGTGCGATAGAGCCTTTCCAACGCACAAACACTTGAAGGTAAGTCGATCGACGACCAATTGAGTAGGATTTTCACAGCGTCTTCTCCTCTCTTCCAGGAACATATCGCTTCCCATACGGGCGCCCATTTGTACAAATGCCCCTATTGCTCCAAGACCTTCGGCTCCAGTTCGAATATGCACAAACATCGGAAACAGGCTCATCCCGAGGAATGGGATCAGGATCGAGGCAAAGTTGTAATCAATCAATGTTTGTTGTGAATTTTGACCAATAAATTATCTGACGAAAAGAAGTTTTGCTGGCTTTCATTCCGGGTTCCGAGGCGGGAGAGGTCATCAAAGAAGTCGCTCCAAAAGAAATCTACTTCAAAAATGGCGCGTTATCAAATCGCTGGTGCTGCCAACGGAACAAAATGAAAACCAAAACAACCAACGAAAAAATCTGGTCCATTTCGGGTTCAAAGTGAATCAGACAATACACGAGCAGTCATTATCGAATATGTCATCAGAGCAAACAACAAAACTGGCAATAAATCAATTAGATGCTGAAATTTGAGTTGAACATTCCAAGTTTTGGGGAAAAATGATTGAATCGTGTCCGAAAAAGCGCATGGTATTTGGCATCACTTTCCTAACAATGTAAGTAACGGGAGTTTGTGAATTTCGAGCTGAGAGACCAAACACAATAGCGTGAGTAATTAATCGTTCCTTTCGACTTGACCAATCGACAGTGTGACGGTGCTTGTTCTCATCGTGGAGTCTCACTGGACAGAATTTCCCAAACAGAAGCAATTCATTATCGAAAACAATTCGACGTGCTGGCTGCGCGAGGAATACGAAATCATTCAGGACTGCCAACCGTGCACAGGTAACGAATTGTGGGCGAAAAATGGCCTACCAAAGCATCTCGTCACATTCTCGACTGCATTTTCAGCGTTCGAAATCACCAGTAAAAGTCAAGGCGTCTGCATTCATACCCACAACAAGGAGGTGTTGCGATGCAAAAGCGGTGAAACGGTATCCAAAAGGTGAGTGAATGTCAATGAGCTGGTCGAGGGGTGATCAGTCGATAATCCTCCCAAATGATCCACAGTTGTGACAAAGTTGCCTGGCTGGACGAGAAAAACTACTGGACCTTTGAAGCGGTGCTATTCGTCGTCGGTGTCATTTCAACGAGCATCTCCTTCCTTCGACAACGTGCCCTTGATCGGAAAACTATGCTGAAAATCCAACGTCAGTTGGGACAACTTGTTTGATCGTGCATTTCAATTGACTGAGAGTGATCGAGAGAGCGGCAGTGCAGAATGGTGCAAAAACTTTATTTAGAGATTTTTGATCGAGGCGATGCCTCGAAAGTGCGTGTGACTGTGGAGACGTACATTTCGTTGTCGGTGCTGCGGTATGTTGACGTGCCGAAGGGTGTGCTGGTGCATTTGGTGGAGACTGATCGAACGAACGAAGTTGGAATCGACCTGAATCTCGGGAACATCAAGGCTAAATTTCTCACTCACGACGAATACAAACCGGAAGTGGCGTCCAATTGCAACTTCCCGGTACTATTGACGGATGAACAAGTCTTGATTGCGGGTCTATGCGGCGTTTGTCGCGGATTGGTCAAGCACTCAGGTCACGCTTACCAATCGCTGTTGGGCTTCAAATCGTCCTGTTTGTTGGCACCTTCAGAAGCATCTATTTGGACGAAATTCTGTGAAGTTGACATCGTTCAATGCACCAAGAACATTCTCGCCATGGTTGCCGCACCAGAGGCATTCTATTTGCCGACAGAATTCGCTCGATACGAGAGTCACATGTCACAACCGATTCGAGTGCATAACATTTACAAATTGGCTAGAGATGTCGCCAAAGAGGCTCGAAGCAACCAAGAAGACTATGATTTGACTGAAGAAACGCTGGACAACGATGAGACACTTCCCGATCAAGCGAAAAAACCGAGAAAAATGACGAAAAAAAACAAATCGTTCGGAATCGATAGCAGCATTCCGATTGAGGCCTTAAATTTGGAGCATATTTTCGCTGAGGGACAGCAATTATCCATCGCGGATGTGATTTTGTATCCGTGCTTTTGGATAATGCTGAAGATTTTGTCTCTGGGCGAGCAAAACGTCCAACATTTGATACCGTTGACGCACAAGTGGCTGAAAGTTATCAAGTCAGATCAAAATGGCAAGCTGGAAGAGTGTCTGTCCTACTGTGTGGTCCGTGAAACGAACAAAAAGGACTTTTTTGCAAAAACAAACGCTTTTCGAATCGATTTGTCGCAGCGGTACAGCTTGTACAAGAGCGATCCGAAGCGATACAAGCCTAGCAATCGAGTTTTCACCAAACAAGCGGACATTGAACAGGCACTGGGAAAGGTACAGCAGATGGCCTTGGAGATAACATCGAGGAATGAAGACGATTCGGAAATCAACGCCAAGTTGAATGCCGAGGATTTTCAATGGGACACCGTTCCATTCGAGGCCCTTCCGGAGGGTGGATCCCTGCCGCCGAAGCGTTTGATTCGAAAGAAACACCAATTGGAGAGCCTGGCCAAGCAGATAATCCGCCTGGCCAAAGACGGTGACCGCATCGTGGACTTCTGCAGCGGCACCGGTCACCTGGCCATTATTCTCGCGTGCAAACTGCCGCGGTGCCGCATCTACTTGTTGGAGAACAAGGAAGAGTCGATAATGCGGGCCAAGCAACGGGTCCGCCAACTCAAATTGACCAACGTGACGTTTTTCCAATGCAATTTGGACTATTTTCGCGGGCAGTTTGAGATCGGAACTTCGCTTCATGCATGCGGCGTTGCCACTGATATTGTGCTGATGCACTGCATCGAACGACGTGCCAAATTCGTGTGTTGTCCGTGCTGCTATGGCAGCTGCCATTCGATGCCACACATTTCCTATCCGCGAAGTCGTCGCTTTCAGGAGGCCAACATCATTGAACAGGACTACATGCATATCGCCCATTGTGCCGATCAGGCGCATGACATCGCGACACCGTGCAACTTGGAGAAGAGCGTCCAAGGTCAACTGTGCATGGATATCGTGGACACCGATCGTAAACTGCATGCCGAGGAATGTGGCTATTCGGTGATGCTTTGCCGTCTTCATCCCGAAGATTGCACACCAAAGAATCGACTGCTGGTTGGCGTCCTTTGAGGCGACATCTGCGCGCTGGCTGAACTCGGAATTTCTTTTTGGAAATTATTCTTTCTTAGAGTGGATTTTTTTTGTAGAGATCGAAAATGAAATAAATATTTTGTATGAACGAATCGAATGAAGGTGTTTTGTTGGGGGTGGGGGGTGACTGTTTCTGTGGCAACCACTTCGTCGATGGTTTTTGGTTGAATCAATAACCAATGTCATGCATGTCTTTCACTTGGAAATTGTTCTCTACGGAAGTGACCTGAGGGATTTGTGACGAAAATGGCGAGGAACGATTGGAAATGGTCTTTGGAAACGAATCCGGGCAGTGATGGCAGCAAGCGATCGGTGATTGAGGTAAGTCATGCCTTTCCAAATCGAGCGCATCGAAATTTGAAGGATTTTTCATCGAAAGGGCACGAAGGCATTTCGATGGAATCGCGAGGAGCCTCGCACCGACAGCCCGTACGTGGATCAACGCTATCATATCGCGTACAATCCGCCACCGAACGAAGTGAATTTCCTGGGCGGACTGGGTTCACTGAAGGGAAATCGTCGATCCAAAGTGCATCCCAATCGACCGACGGTGGTTCAGCAAGTGTTTGGAATGAAAAATCAAAATCGTATCGCCGTCAGTCTAACGCAGCCGTTGAGCGAAACGCAGAATTGTGTCTATCGAAGCGACCGTGTGAGGAAAGTTTTCGATGTGAAATCGATTCAGGAGATCGTAAAGCGGGTGAGCCTAGCCGATATTCGAGACACGGCTTCAGTTGATTCGAATCAATCAGACTCCAGTTTGAATGCATTACTTGCGATGGATTCCCGTAAAGAGAAGAGCGGGAGGGTGGTGGAAGATCCGCAAAAATATTTGATCGATGGCAAGCCGTTTTTCATTGAGAGGACAGGCGTCAAGGCACGCATCCGGAACGTGCTGGACAAACTGATGGATCCGGAAGTGCAAGTGGAACGCAAAAATGCTGATCGTTCTTTCAAGGATTGGGCAATGGATGAACGAAGTAGGTTCAAGAATCGAGGCCGTAAAGTAGGACCGAAGGAAATGGAGACGAAGAGTGACTCAGGCAGCACGAAATCGTTGGCGAATCAGTCGAGTCAACGAAAGTCGCAGGGCCACCGCCGAAAGGAGCAGAGCAAGAGCAACGAACTGAGGCACCTGCAAGGGTTCATGTTTGGGCCGTTCCAAAAGCCACCCAGCCCAGATCAGTTGACAGCGCACGAGAACAAGTTTGGGGTGCCGTTGACGATGATCAATCGAGCGAAAAAGGAACGCCAACGGCGGAATATCCAAGAGAATGTGTTGAGGCGAGTGCGATTATCCCATATGGGGTACGTGCAGCCACCCGACAAGGACGAGTCTTCGGATGATGAAAGTGTACAAAATGTCAAACGGTTAGCTCTGTTGCGTACGCCATACTTCATGGTGCCAACCATCAAGATCAGTCAGGTGAAGAAGAAGGATCGTTTGCGGAACAAATATCTCAAGGCGCATCGACTCAAGCGGATCCAATTGTTGCTCAGCGAACGGTCCAACTACACCACAGTGGATGATGGTGATGAAGAACGGGTCGTTAGTGGTACCAGTGGTGCCAGCGCACCGGTCGATGAATCTCAATCGGACGTGACGAAAAGGCGACGATTTTTCGCGAAATTTTTCCAAATGGGCCCCAAAGCCAAGGCAGGAGTCACTCGCAATCCCATCAAAGAGAAATACTACAAAATCATTGCTGAGAAATTTTCGGAGCATAGCCGCAGGTGTGAGCCAGTCGACCAGGTCGCCAAGTCAATTACCTATGAGGATTTCAAGGAGCAAACCTGGCGTGGGGGTGAGAAAAACGCGCCCAGTGACTTTTCTGATGAAAGCCGAACCAACGTGAAGTCAAATGAGGAGGATGAAGCCGAAGCGAATATCGTTAGGAACTTGTTCAAGCGACGCAAACACAGTCGACTTTACAAATTGGATGATGTGGAAGGACCGCTTTATGTCGACCCGCACTTGAGTGATAAGCTGAAGGATCCGAAGAAATGTAAGCCCTAGTCGTTGTGCTGTCCTGTTTATCAACCATTTTTGGGACATTTCAGTCAAGTCGCGATCGCGATACTACACGAATCTGTTCAAAAGTCAGTTTGGCGTACGCAATCGAGTGCTGGTGAACGGACCAGAGTTCGAAGACGAGAAAATTGGCGGACAAGAGAAATTCTTCAGTCGTCTGGCTACCGAGTGGGATGACTATTACATTCACGAGCTACGATACCGTCGGCCGGCCAAGAAGTTCTGCGTGAAATCGTAAGCATCGTTTGGGGTCTGTTCAACTGTCCGCTGATTGAATCACTGGCTTTTTCAGAGACATTTTGGTGATTCGAGACATCGTCCGGAAGACCTATATGATGTACTACGCACAGGAGAATCTGCTGCATCTGAAGGGACGCCAAGTGGCGGAGAATCGCATGATGAATGATATCGAATCATTCGGAAAGGCGAGTCCTTGGATCCAGTTTATCTTGACGAACCTCCGAAGTGACATTGCTTGACTCTTGCAGGTCTGTCAAGCGAAATTCAGTGACTGGACGAAGAAATCATACGATCGGGTCATCGAGAAGAACGGAACATTATCGGCACTCGAAAGCGTCAATTGCGATATGAAACGCCGGTTGGCGTTGCAGAAGGAAAACTTCGAGAAGTTGACCAAGGAAATCTTGCTGACCGAGCGAGAATGGGAGTTTCTGCTGCAGATCCAGGCGTATTATTACCTCGTGATGGATATGGATTGGCGGCAACAGCACGATTGGATTCACCGAGACGTTGAGGGTCGATTGTTGACACCGCTGCAGGCGATCGCAGACTGTGCTCGACGAAATATCCGACCGAAAACTGAATGCAACGGATTCGCTGTGAAAAATCATTTCGAGACGAACATCCAACCGAATTTGGGTCGCATGGCAAACGTTCAGCCGAATGGGGAACTCCTCAAGAAGGTTGGAAGCTTTGAGGTGTACGTAGGTCAATGACGTAATATCATTCCATCATCTTTGCAGTGTTTGGAATGTCTGATGAAGAAATCGTTCACAAACCTCGGCCAGCACAACAAGATCTTGTGGATGCACATCGAGTTCGTGCAAATGCACGAGCAACTCAGGACGGATGTAGGTCTCACCAGCGAGCGAACAATGGGGCAATGTAAGATGGCTCTTTCTTTCAGATGGGCGCGTTCCGGAAGGAGCAGCAGCAGAAGATCGATTCGATGACCAAGCAGCAGGTATTCATGGAGGAAAGGAAGCGTGAGCTGGAGGGTTATGGTCGGGATTTACTTCAGGATGGCATCCCGCGGGCCGTGAAGAAGTGAGTTGATCTGAAGCGACTGATGCATCGGGACTAATCGATTTTGTTTTGCAGCGTGAACGAGCGTAAGGTGATGGCCATTTGTGACACGCTCTGCCAGAAGTTGGTGAGACCGGAAGTGGTGGCCGAACAGCTGATCGACAACACCACACCGATGGACAAATTCCGATTCGTCCATCAGTACTGTCTGCGTTTGCTGGGCCAACTGGACGAGATTCCGGTGGCTCTGCTGAAGGCCAGCGAACGAACGACGCGCGAAAAACGAAAATTGAGGCGAGATCAGTCGACGAAGGCTGTCGTCGAGCAGAATCGCTTCGAATTGTGGAAGAAGCAAATCAAACATCAATTTGCTCCGGCGGCTGAGTTCCGGAGAGTTATGCTGTTGCCGTTCTGGAAGAAAACTCCTCGAAAGAGATCCGGACAAATGTCATCGCCGAATTGAACGCGTCGAAACGGACCCCAGCAGTGAACGCATTGCGGCCGCAGTCAATCGAAATGACATGAATTACATCAGAACAACACAATAGCTCTGGTTGACTCCAAATATTTTGATGGGATTTCGATTAATTCGATTTATTACACCCCTGTTACCCGCATGTTTGGGCAAATGTCTGCAATCCAGGGGGCCTAAAACCACCGCCTCGATTCTCACTTGGTCCGTTCGATTCGATTAGATGACATGCTGACCAGTTTAAGCGAAATGAGTTCATCCAGGAGCGCACTATCGCGTCAAAGTCCAGAGAAAGCATTCATTTATTCAATTGAACTCTGATAAATACAATCTTCAAAAGAACATTTCGCGAAAATCTCCAGGGTCATCATCGGGTGATCATCACACTGCAATATCAGAAGGCAAATCAGTAGCTGTATCCGAGTCTGGGGACAGTGCTTTGGAAGCTTGAAGGCCATCAATAAATTCCTTGATTTTTGAAATGCCAGAATCGTTTATTTGCTCTTGAGAACCTCCGAATCTTTCGATTGCCGCAACAATGAACCTGGAAGGAAGGAATATTCCAAACAAAATCAATTCCCACCATTCATACAAAACGACTGAACGTACGATCTTAACTTGAGGAACTCCTCCCTTTCCATCCGCAAGTAAAAATCGAAATTTCAAGAGGAATTAGCGATGGAAGCAAACGGGAGAATACAATCGCAGGACTTACAGGTCTTTTTGGAGACGAAGTGTGTACTCGCAAAAGGCCGCTTCGGTAGCGACGTCAAATGAAGAACTTGCCGACCAATTTTGAAGACGTAAACTAGCTAGTTGCAAGCGGGAAAAAACAGAAAACTCGAAAACAGCGGCAACAAGGTCAATGGAGACAGCACCCGTGTTGATATCGACTTTCTTCATTTTCAAATCCTGCAGAGCATTTGAAAGGACCCGGATAACTTCAAACCCGTCCGAGGCTGCTTCTGGAATCATGTTCAGTAAGTATGCACAATCGCATGAGAACTGATTTGCGATCCCGAATTCCTGAAATCAAACTGATGGTCAGAATGGAACCTCATCGCACCACAAACGGATACTCACTTGAAGTCCCATTAGCAATTCTCGAAGTTTGTCTCTCATCGCTCCTGGGTCGTAGCTTCCCGCTTCACACTGGACTCTCTTCAACTCGGTCGAATTCAAATTGACCAGTACCCTGGAATAACCACAAAGAACCTATCAATTAGCTCCTGAATGAGAAGCATGTTTCAGATGATGGATACCCAATCAATCGATCAATAAGGGCATGTCTGAAACGTAATGGGAAGAACGTTGTCCATTATATTGTCGACTTGTGAACCAAGAAAACCCACTGATCCGGTCCTCTGGCCTCTGAAACCTTCAAGAGAAAATCCGCCTGTTTGGATTCGTATTCGACCACACTCTTTGTGGTTGACCCGAGAAATTTGTAAAATTCCTGCGGAAAAACTCGTTGAGTCCGAGAGAACCTTCTCTTTGTTCAATGCAAACCTTCTCCAAGAGAACGAACGGATTTCTCAAGAACAATGCGGCCTTTCTTAGAGCCAAATACTTCCCGGATATGTAGCTCTGCAAGGCTAGCGATCTAGGTTTGGACACTGTCTGCGTGTTATTGAGTCTAAAGCGGTCAAAAATCAAAGAGTTTCATTTCCATTTTCTTGAATCAACGTTGTACTCACGCCGCAACGATGTCGCTCACTGTATCTCTGTTTGAGTCGACGAACGCAAAGAAAACTAGAAGTCCATTCCGCATCAAAATTGACGTTTTCATGTCGCTGTGTTCGCTGGAGGCCAAAAAGATGGCAATCGGATCCGCCAATTTGATGGTAATATCAGGAGTGGGATCAGGTCTGCGAACGAGATGAGATGGCGAGTCAACATTCGGTTGAGAGTGACTTTTTTGTGCAAACTAATACGTTTCTGGTCTTCGAAGCTCTCCTGTGACCGCAAGCCGTGTTTTCATGATCTCTTCCACCCTGTCCAGCAACTTTGTATCCGGAATGGTGCATCCATCACCCTCACGTAAATTCGAGATGGTGCCAATGACTGTTGCATGGCTCTGGTCATTCGGGCCGGCGAGAAATGCTCGTACAGTTTCCTCCAGTTGAACAGATTTCGTCTGACATTTCGCTTTCTCAGCTTGAACGCTGACTCCCATCAAATTTGCCATCAGAGCCTAAACCGAAAACATTTTGCTTTGGAAATTTCCGCCGACATTCAATCAAAAATCGACGACGACGGTGGCAACAAAACAGCATCTCGAATCAACAAGTGCGAGGAAATGAAACTTTTCGTTGCTATGCGTCATTCGTCAAGTTTGTTCAGTTTGTTCAGTTCCCGAATGTTTGCACTTTGACAGTCATGCGTTGTTGGAGAATTTGGGTGAGGAATGTCGTGAGCAACTTACCACGAGTGCCGTCGCGTGTACGACTTTCAACCAGAATTTATCGTCCGTCTCAATCAAATTATCGATTCTCTCGATTTCTTCGGTGAATCTGATAACGAGATGCTTTCAATTGAGTTGACGTTCAAAATGGAGCGCATCTTAGACTCACCGGGTTATTTTCGCGACAGCCTCTAAACTGAAATGTGCACGTCGATGAGAATCTTGTTCATTTCGAGAGAAGTGATGTGAAATTGAGTCGGAGAACAAGAATACTCACATATCTACATTCAAGAAATCAAACTGGGATCGTTTTCCAGCATCGCGTATCCAATTTATCCATTCAAGCCCCATACACGAACCGTTCATAAACATAGTGTAAGTCAAGAGAACGATCCAGCGCTGCTTCAACATTGTCTAGTTTTTACGGGAGCTCCAAGTGAAGTGTATTTGTCGATTGTCGTGAGTCAACTGAGTTCCGTTCAGTTTGAACAAGCATTAACTATCATCAAAAGCGCTTCCCCAAGCGAGCCACTACTCTTCCAATGGAAGTGAGGGGCTCAGTCTGTGATCAGAACTCGCAATGATCCCAATCAAACGAAAATATTGTGACGCTCTTGCTTTCACTCAAGACATCAGCTCAAGTCTGACTAGCATTCTTCCGGGCGGTTTTCGGCACACCACTAGATCACTGTGGCTCATGGCGGCCATGATGGATATGACATCCATTCGTCTCTTTCCAAACCCATCAGCATCCCTCAAATCGCGCGGTGAAATCTGATATGATTGTGAAATTCAGAGAGCCTCCAACCACCAGTTCACTTCACCAATAATTCATCAAGAAAGAAAACAAAAGTACTTAAAGGGGACTCCAAGAATTATGCTCGATTGGAGTTTATTTCATTCGAAAAAAACGGAAAGTACAAAGGATGATGCGAGAGAGATTATCGGTCGGTCCGGCGATAAAACGCACGAAATCAACGTCTTCAACAAAAACCGTTGTTCGTCTTCTGTGCCCGGCGGCCAAGGCCGCATCTCCATCTCCGTTGGCTCTGGCAATGCCAGCAAGCCCTCACCGGTCATGCGCTTTGTGATGCTTGCATGTTCCGCCAGAATCGGCTGCATTGACCGGGTGAGGAGAGTGTCTTGTGGGTGGCCGGGTCACGACAGAATCGAAGGCGATTCTGTTGGGCTCGGTGCTTCGATTGCATTATCATCATTCGGATCGAGGCTCCCACTTTTCGAAAGATGCCAATGATTATCAATTATGTTTTTCTACGAAAATTGAACTATTCTCTCGACCACCCGTTGTGATAAATTCTCATATTTTGAGGGAAAATGATTCTACAGTCAACTTTGTGGTGCTTGAAAAGCGAGCTCTTATTTCTTGTATTTCTTGATTGCTGCACAGAAGCCCAGGGAGGGTAGGATACTTGTTTGATTAGGCGATGCGTGTTTTATGTGTACCGGCGACCAGTGCGCTGGTGGAGTCACTTTTTTCGAAAGGTGGTCTGATAATCACAGATCGACGAACACGATTAAATCCAAAGAATGTCGACGATTTGCTGCTTTTAAATAGCAGCTTCAAACAAATGAAATTAAATTGAAATGAAAAACAAATAATTCATCTTATTTTGGCTCGTAACACCCCGCACCTTTGTCTTATCCTTTTATTTTATTTTAGTTGATGCTTCCAACTGTTTTTTTTTTTTTGGTTGGCAACTAGTTTTTTTTTTTGGTTGGTCGATCCAACAGACGTACAGGGGTGCTATTCTATAGTCTTATTCTGATAGTTTTTGACATTTCGCCTACTTGATCATTGCATATCAGCTAACGA